>JAGIQG010000010.1:33738628-33963795 GCA_024679065.1 Sphyrna mokarran | reverse complement strand
TAAGTCCTCCTGTCATAGCCACCCATTATAATCCCACCCCCTTGGCATGTTTGAAAGCATCATCCCAATCTCTCTTTTTTTTGACACATTTTTCTGTTCCTGTCTTAATCTTTCAAGCATATTACCACCCTGCAATTCATTTTAGCACCTTATCACTTTGAAGTTGGAAACTTCAAATCACTTCACAGCCAGTGAGTTAGCTTTGAAATGCAACTAATGTGACATGTCAGAAAAGACCAAAGAGAATTTGTACACAAAAAGTTTCTGCAAAGACTATTGGCAAACTACTTACATATTTCTCTTGTGCTGGCTGTGAGAGCATGCTGACAAATGCAAGTGGAGAGCACCCAGCATTTTTTCAAACAGTGCCATTAGATTTTTTGTGTTCATCTGAACACAATTTACATTTAATTTAAAAGCGTTCTGGAAGATGCAGCCTGTATTTTTGAGATTTCTTTGAAGGTCATAATATAGATGGGAGTCAAGGATAGAATTTCAGCGGACACCAGAGGTAATCATGTAGGAATAGTAAGAGAAACTTTTGCAAGAATTATGCTGGCAATGGTTAAATAATTATGAATAAAATGAGGGGGCACCAATCCAAAGGCAATTCTTGGGGCCCTATACTCAGCTTCATTTTTGCAGGCTCGCTGTCCCCAATCCCTGGATCAGAAGGCTGAAGCACAACCCTCGTACACACCCTCTCTCCTCCCAGCCCTCACACACCCTCTCTTCCTTCCCACTTCTTGCATACACTTTTTCTTCCTTCTCACCCATCATATTCTTTCTTTCCCCCATCTCTTGCACACATTCTCTCTTCCCTCACTTTTCCTCCCAACTCCTCGCACATTCTTTCTTCCCCCACACCTCACGCACGCTCTTTCTCTCTCCATCCGTCACACACACTTTCTTTTCCTCCCCATCCTTGCTCATCCCTCCCTTCCTCCCCACCCTTCATACACACTCTCTCTCCTTGCACACATTTTGGGGTGATCTTCCCAAACAAATTCCAAGTATCCAAAAATGGGGGAGGGGCGGGGGAGCCTAATTACTATATGGGAGTCACCTGCAGAGCACTCGATGTGCTGTTGCCCAGGGCACCCAGATCTCCCAGTGAACCAGGGGACTTCCTGCTACTGCCCCAATAGACATTGGACACTACCCACCCCTCCCTCCCTCCCGCACCAGTCAAGCAACAGAGCAACAGGTTAATTATGTAATTCAAATCTATTAAAAACATGAAGTATCGAGCTTTACCAACAAGGTACAGAATAAAACTGGGTAAATAGAGTGTGGCTGAACAAGCTCAAGGGGTTGAATGGCCTATTTTTGTTCTAGCATTCCTATGTAGATACAAATGAATGAGATTTGACAAATGTGCAAACATTTATGCATCAAACTCTTTCTCAGTTGATTCAAACTAGTCCAGATTTCGAAGAACTATTAATCGGCTAAATTAATGGCTGAAATAGTACCTCGCTGATTTTCTACGATATTCAAGGTTCAGTATCAGGTACAGCAACCTGATCAATCTTCAATGCCTCAAATTAAACTAAGACTATTTATTCATTCACATTCAAGGACTCATTATCTAAAGTATTTATATCAACTGCTGCATCATCTTCAATAGTGAAAATAAATACAAAGCATATATATTCATATTTCAGCCATATTCTACTTCACAATCTGAACCACCATGCTAAATTTTCCAAAGGACTTATGTGGCTTCTCTGGCAACAAACAAAACTTACAAAACTTTATCACAGGAATACCATCTGATCAGTTGTTTGTTTCCAATGCATTTCAGGCCTTCAATTGCGGCTTTAGCTAGCTTCAATTGTATGTCATAGCAATGCATGCAATCTTGCCAATCTTGGCAATCTTGCCACTTAGTGAAATATTATTTTTGAGGCAACTTTCTGACTGTGTAAATAACTTTATTTTTCTTCTCTATGGCTTATTTCCATAAACCAGCACATCACAGTTTCCATTTTTGAAATCTTTATGTCTGAAAATTGAACCCAATTTTATAGCAAATACCAGGTTGTCTGCAGCAATAATTTTCTCAATCAAATGGAATACAATGATACAATGACTATTCATTAGAACTGAGGGATTGTTAAAGTACAGTTTATTCCCACCAGAAACAATGGCAGGAATAGACACCTTCAAACAATTTATATTTGATTTTCTTTTAGATAGAGAAATATAGGCAATAGGATGACATAGTTAGTTCTTTCTGAGAACTGATCTGTTACGCTGATGGGCTGTCTTGTATGCTGTGAAATTCTGCAGGTCTCACACAGAAATTGGATATCATCTCACGAGTCCTACTACTGATTAAATCCATTACTTCCTAACATCTTACCTACTCCCTCAACTATCTTTTTCCTGTCATGCTATCTGTTGAATAAGGTAACACCTCCTGCATTCTGACCAATTACCAGTGTTCCATAATATATATAGCTAATTTTAATTATTGTCTTTATGCTTCAATAGAATAATGATGTAATTGACAAAATCTCTGGGGTCTAAAGAAATCTTTTTTTGTTCCTAAAGAATTTTGCTTTATATGATCAAAGTCTTGATTCTCCTCAAATATTTTTTAAATTAGGAAGCCTAAAGAGCCCTGGTGCTGAAATTCTCTAATAAAGGAGTATAATAAATAATAATAATATAATAAATTGTCCAGAGGGGCAATTTTTTCCACACAGAGGATGGTGAGTATCTGGAAAGGGCTGCCAGAGGCAGGTATTTTATCTTTTGAAAAACATTTAAGATAGTTACATGGGTAAGACTGGTATAGAGAGATATGGGCTAAAAGCAGGCAATTGGAACAAGTGATGTGGACAAATTGGGCTAAAGGGCCTACTTCCATGCCATAAACTTTTATGACTTTATAAAGGTCATTGCCTTAATTTGCTCCTGCTTGTGATATTTCAAAAGAAGAAAGAACGTTAATAGAAAAGCAGAATACATTGTTCTTTCTGAGGGAACGCAGCTTAAAACGGCCTTACCTCAGGATTCGGATGAGGGATTTAGCTAGAAAATGTGTTTCTCTCTTCTGGTGAGCTGGAGGTGCATTCTTATACACCATATCCCACTGTAATAGTGGTTACCTCTTGAATACTTCCAGGAGCCAACTGCTAGCTGGTATCTCCCTGAGTACCCTACTCCTGAAGGAGCCTGGAGATAGGCAGACTGACACATGAGGCAAGCAGGGATACGGGGTAGAGAAGCAGATGGGGAGGGATAGGATTCAGATGTGATAGGATGAGGGAGATGAGATGGGATGAAAAGGAGGGGATGGGAGATGAGGGAGGGGAAATTATGGGGTGAAGGGATGGATACAGAGGGAGGGCACAGTGGGTATTAAACAGGTGCAACCTTGATTCCTGCAGCCGGAGGCTGGGATTTACGGAGCTGGCCTCCAATTCCACCCATTTGCATTGAGGCTCTTACTTTCTCAAATAGGAATTCCCAAATGCTGGATGCCAGCTGCTGCTGCAGGCATCAAAACTACAACCCCTGCATGCACTTTAGACTGGATTATCTGATTGCACACTGCCACTCCTCACTGCATAAGTACAAGCTGCATGGGTAATAGTGTTTCGATAGAGAGTTGTCTATGTTTCTGTTCTAAGCTCATTTCGACCTATCCAAATTCCCATCAGACCTGGCTGAGGAGGTGTTGACTGCTGTTTAATTTAGATTGCCCAATTATCTGTCAGGCCTAGAAGATTTGATTTGATTTATTATTATCACATGTATTAATATACAGTAAAAAATATTGTTTCTTGTGCGTTATACAGATAAACCATACTGTTCATAGAGAAGGAAATTAAAGAGTACAGAATAGTGTAGTCATAGCTAGGTGTAGAGAAAGATCAACTTAATGCAAGGTAAGTCCATTCAAAAGTCTGACAGCAGCAGGGACGAAGCTGTTCTTCAGTCAGTTGGTACGCGACCTCAGACTTCTGTATCTTTTCCCAAAGGTGGAAAACAGAATGACTAAGGTACGCGGAATCCTTAATTATGCTGGCTGCTTTGCTGAAGCAGCAGTAAGTGTAGGCAGAGTCAATGGATGGGACACTGGTTTGTATGATAGATTGGGCTGCATTCACGACCTTTTGTAGACCTTGGGCAAGACCTTGCGGTCTTGGGCGGAGCAGGGCCCAGGCTATAGATGCTCAGGCTATTGGCCACAATACAGTATTTACAGTGTACAAATTTTTGAACTTTGTAAAGTCATGATATTTGCCATGTTCATGCAGCACCATGTTGCTCAGCTCCCAATGGGATTAGCAGAACGAACTGTACAAACATTCAAAAAAATCAATGAAGAAGCAAGCTCAAAGGCCATTATCTTTATATTTAGCAAGTTTCTTACAATACCATATCAAATACAACCACAGGGTCATGTTTGCTGAATTATTGATGGAACATCGCACATGGACCTTGTTAGATGCAGTATTTTCAGAGTTTGTGGGAAAGGTGCAAGCCAGATAAGCCTCCCAGAATCAAAAACCATGATTTGAGGAAGAAGAACAGAGTTTTCTGAATTCATGATTTTGTCATGGCCAGGAATTTTGCACCAGAACTGACATGAATGCCTGAAAAAAGATCTGGATCAGTTTCTTATACTTCTACAGCATAAGATCAGTGTAAAGTCAAAGAGTCATATTGCAGGGAAGCCGGCCTTCTGTTCATAATGTATATACTGACCATCAAATATCAATTTATAGTAATCCCATTTACCAGCACTTGATCCACAATCTGCTATGTCTTGGTAATTTAAGTGCTTGTCCATATGCTTCTTAAGAACCTATCTCCATCACTCTCTCAGGCAGTAGGTTCCATATTTCCAGCACCCATTAGGTGAAAGAAATAACTTCTCAGATCCCTCTAAACCACTCACTCCTTAGCTTAAACCTGTGCCGTTCGGTCTTAGACACTGCTGCCATGGGGAAAAGATTCTTACAATCTATCCTGTCTATGCCTGCTATAATTTTGTACACTTGCAAAAGATCCTCCCTCAGCCTCCCTTGCTCCAGCAAAAACAAGCCCAGCCTATCCAGGCTTTTCTCATAGCTGAAACTTTCCACCCCAGCATCCTGGTGAATCTCCTCTGCACTCTCTCCAGTGCAATTCTGATAATATGGTGCTCAGAACCGCAGTATTCCTGTGGTGCAACTAACATTTTATACAGTTGTATTAAGACCTCCCTGCGCCTATATTCTGTGCCCCAACTAATGAAAGCAAGCATCCCGTCTGCCTTCTTCACCAACTTGTCTACCTGTGTTGCCTTCAGGATCGATGGACATATACATCAAAGTCCCTTTGTTACTCAATATTCCTTATGGGATTACCATTCATTGCATATATCCTATGCTTATTTGACCTTCAAAAATGCATACTCTCATACTTATCAGGATTAAATTTCATCTGCCATTGCCCTGCCCAGCTGATCAATATCATTCTGTAGCCTAAGACTATCCTGCTCACTATCAATAACACCATCAATTTCTGTGTCATCTGCAAACTTACTAAATACATTCTACATTCACATCCAAGGCTTCATGTATATAACAAACATCAGGGGTACTAGTACTGATCTGTACTATACTGTTGGTCACATTCTTCCAATCACAAAAACAACCCTTCATCATCATCCTTTGCCTTCTATTAACAAGCCAATTGTGGATCCAATTTGCTAGCTTGCCTTGGATCCCACAGGCTCTAACCTTTTTGGCCAGTCTCCATTGTGGAAATTTGTTGAAGGCCTTAGTGAAATCCACATAATTCACATCAACTGCACTATGCTCATTAATATATTTAATCACCTTTCAAAAAAACGTAATTAAATTAGACCAGATCTGCCAATATATCCATGCTGTCCATCCCTTCCTTTCCAAATGTTGATTAATCCTGTCTCTCAGAAATCTTCCAATAATTTCCCTACCATTGAAGTTAGATTAGTTTGCCTGTAATTACTTACCTGTCTTATCCCTGCTGCCCTTCTTAAATAAAGGTACCACATCAACTATACACCAATCATCTGGCATGTTAGCTGTGGCCAGCGAAAATTTAAATATCTATGTCAGGACACCTGTAATCTCCTTCGTTGCCTCCCATAGAGTCTGGGACACATCTCATCAAGCCCTGGGAATTTATGCAGCTTTATGCTTGCTAAAACATTTAATAATCCCACTTTATTAATCTTAATATGCTTTAGAAGTTCACCATTCCAACTGAAATTTCTGACTACAATATCTCTTTAATGAATACAGATAACAAATATTCATTTAAGACCTTGCCCAAATCCTCTGGCTCCACACACAGATTGCTCCTTTGATCTGTAATGGGCCCCACACTTTCCCTGATCATCCTATTGCTCTTAATATGTTTATAAAATGCCTTGGGGTTTACCTTAATCTTTTATACCAATGATATCAACTGTTCCTTTTAAATGTCTATGCTAACAATGGAACATGAAATTTCATATCTTCTGAAATAATCACGACATTGAAGCTGAAATTCTGTGATCCCATTAATCAAAACACATCATAGTTAACTTTGAAAGAAGAAATAGCTGCGGCAGTAAAGCTCAAATTCTTTTCATGCACTCATACCAATAGAGCAAACTTTATTTAATGCAACAAACATGTTCTCATAATGGTTGGTTAACAAAAAAGATCCTGTGAGTTCATGGAATTAACAAGCAGATTATTTGCATTCTGTACAGAAGTTCACCAAATCTTTAGCATTAGTATGTGGAAATTAATAATCCCCTTATCTCTGGAGCTTGTTTCATGAGATCTCAACTTTCAGTCACTTCAGCTATCCCATGAATCTTGTTGACAGCAAGCTAAACCAACCTGTAAAGCATACATATGGGCAATCTTTGGACAGAAGAATACAGAGGGGCAGATGGTGGGCAGCTTGCCTGCTCTCCAGAAACAATGATGGCATGGAACCAGCATGCTCCACGCTGACTCATCATCTTCTAGCCATCCAATTTAACATGCCCCCACAGAAAACAGTCAGGAGGGAGGGGGTGGGGGGGTGGATGTAAGATCGAAGCCTATATGTCACTTATTCCTGTGGTGGCAAATTAAGTAACTGAATTTGAGTCATAGAGTTTTGCAAAATGAGAATGTTTGACTACATTGAGATTCTGCAAAAAAATCATTAGACTTTCAGGATACTCTATTTGTCTGAAATGATACATGGTCCAGACTTCATGTCACCACTGATCGACAAAAAGCACAGTTGAGTGCATTATCACAATTTAATACCAAATTATGAACTGCCTTTGAGATCAGTTCAGTTTATCTGCTTATGCTAAAAATGTGTCTTTGTTACTCATGTGCAAAAACATAACATGAATGTATTGCAAACACAAAGAATCTGAACAGGTGTTAACTGCTAACAGTTCCACTGTGGCACTTTCAGATGTAGACATATTATTTGTTTTTTTTCTCACCTTTGTTGTTTGCATTTTTCTTTCATTTATCTGATTTCTGTGATATTCCTCAAAGATGTTTTGTTTCAACGTGAACAATCTGAGAGATTAAGATCAAATACATTGCTGAAAAGCAAGGCAGTTTTGCTTTGCATTATTTTATGCAGGAACTGCTGTGAACAATAATGTTGAAAAACAGAATTTAAACTTGTAATTGCTCCATTTACCAGAATAAAAAACTTTCTGGGAAATGCAGAGATCAAACACAAAACACAATTGTGTTAGGTAGTTAGGTTTTTGGGGTCAGATAGAGAGAGGACATGTCCCCTTCTCTTCTTGCGCTGCCACTGTTCATTTGCACATCCAACCGTTGTTGCTTTGTAATGCCTTGTTCTTATATTGTGTCTTCTTGTCTTTTTGTCTACCGGAGCTTTTCCATTTTTATTGATGTTCATCTTTTTTTGTATTGGTGGATGAGGGCGTATTTGTGTGGTGGGGCAAAATAAGAAAAGAGGGCTTCTTTTGATCATGGGATATGTGGGTGGGGAAGGAGAACCTGAGGAGGTAAAGAGTGAGCCTGAGGGAGAGAGGGCTTGTTTATTGTATTGGGTAGAGCGGTAATGGTTAACAAAGGAGATGTTCAGACCCCTTAGGGACCAGAGGGGTTATCTGAGTGTGAGAAAGCGACGAGTGTTGTGAGGGTGATGAGTGAGTATTTTTTGGGTTTGTTTTGGGAGCATGATTAAGGTGTATAATAATGTGGGGGGGGGGTGGGCTTGGATACAGCGTGTAGGGAGTTACTAACTTCCATTGGAGGCTGGGGTACAATCCCAGGAAAGCATCGTTACAGGATAAAGATCAACATATTCAGGAAGGATTTGAGAAAATACCTTTTTTACTCAGATGGTTGTGACTGTCTGGAATGTGCTGCTTGGTGAGGTAAATGAGGGCTAAAATCTTATCACTTTTCAGGTTATATTTGAGTGGACCTTTGAGATCTCTTAATATTCCCTGTCCTGGAACCTGTCTAGAAAAATGGGGTTAACACACATCTTTAGTGTTTTTTAAAAAATGTTTTTTATTTATTAATGTCACAAATAGGCTTACAACACTGTGAAAATCCCCTACTCACCACACTCTAGCACCTGTTCAGGTACACTAAGGGAGAATTTAGTAGCTCAATGCTGGTGGGTAGTTATATGTAGTGGTGATGCATAGAGATAGGGGTGATAGAGTGGGCTTCCTGTTAACCACTGATCTCCATCAGAAATTAACAGTGAGGTTATACTAGGATAAGTATCCAGGTAAATATTGCACAAGAGACCAAATCTCCAACATTGAAATCAGTGCCAGGGAGTACGGGCAGTGCGAGTATTGCTCATTGGAACTTATATGCCCAGTGTGATGATACTGTGCTATTAATAAATATTATGCCATGGGGGACTTCTTTAAGATGCAGTGTTTTGTTACAAATAGTCAGTTTGCCAGGCAGGAATACACCAGATGCTGGAAAACAGGATAATTACTTTAGCCATTTTAGTGTTTATTTAGCAGAACGTTAAATGAACTTTGTTTATCATAGTAAAGGGCCTTTGAAGTGTTTTATTGATTAAAGTAATGGAAGATTAGTTTGATATATACTGTAAGATTCATGTGATACTGGAAATGGGAAGAGCTGGGTTTCTAGCTAAGAAAAACAGCTTTCAGAGTTCAGTTGCTGGAGAAGCCATTTAAAGATGGTGCTATGGTTCAGGTTGGAAAGGTTTTATTAAGCCTGCCTGAACCATAAATTTTGCATGTTGAACTTGGCAAGGATAAGCATGAGATGTTTCACTTCAGGTATAATTCAAGCGACCCATTAGTGAGCTTATTTAAGAATATAGTTAACATGTATGGTAATAAAATTAGCAAGAATTTTTATCTATTACAAATAAGATGCAAAACCACCACTATAATGTATAATGCAATGAATGTCTCAAATGTATTCCAATTAACACCAAAATCCAATTAACAAAATCCATTAAACAAACTTATCACTGTATAGACTAAAACTCACATGATACTGGAATCTAGTTGCCTGGATTGAGTACTGATTTCAAATGATCTTGAAAACTCAGAGCAACTTGTAGTCATTAGCTCCCCCAAAACACCAAAAACATAGTCTTTACTGCAGCATGGCAGCAAGCATTTCTTTCAGTTAACTGGTAAAATTTTCAAAACAAAAATAGAGAGAGAGAGACATCTTTCAGCTATGCTTCTAACACTGCAGCCAAAACTAAATGAAAAAACCCTTGTCACCTGACCGGCACACAGTTTTTTTTCCCTCTTTCCAGTGATGACATCACCCAAGGCTGTGACTGTGATTTAAAAAATACTTTCTTAAAAGGTCACTAATATCATAATAGAAGCCTACAATGTATCTCTCTCTCTTCAAAATCTCCCTGCAATCTCCAGAGTTGTTATCCCAAGTCATAGCAATTGTGACTGGATTTCCTAATTTCTTTAATTAATTTAAAGAGGGGTTTAAGTCCATCAGAAAAAATATTGCTTGATTGAAACTAAATAGTGATGTTGGAAGTTTTCTCATGTTCAAAGAATTGTTTAATGACTAAGAGTTAAACTGTTTTATCTTGTTAATTGTGTTATGAATAAATCTTGTTCTGATAAAGTTGGTTCGTGGAATTATTCAGAGAGTAAAGCATCCTTTCTACATGTTTATGCCAAAACAGAAAAATTGTTGGGATTTAGTCTGCCTGTATAATATCTTAGAGTCTTTAATCTGATATCCTTACACCAGACAATTACTATGCATATACATGGATCTGGGCAAATACAGGTTTGAACAGTAGCAAATGCCTCAACATTTAACAAAGCCTCAGGCTTTGTAGCAAGACATAGGGACCTGGCAGAAGAATGCAAGTTCAGTGCAGCATTAGGAAAAATGTTAAGGGACAGAATAGTCTGTGTATAAACAGTAAATCATACAAAATGAGTTAATGGTTGAGACAAAAATCTCTTTAGAAAATGGTGTGCAGCTGGCCCAGACAAGTGAGCGCATAGGACAGGATGTAATGAACTTGCAAGGTTTGAAAGGCATGCCAAACAAGATAGATTTTTTGTGGCAGGGAATGACTCTGGTGCAAAACAGCTCAGGAGTAAATGCAACAGTGCCCAATAGAAGAAGTGCAATTCTGAGGGCAGAAGTGTGCTTAATATGGGACAGAATACTTCCAACAAAGCTTGTCGACGCAAGAATTGTGTGTGCTTTAGGCGTAATAGAAAAGATCTCTTAAAAGTATGGTGCAGAGTAAAGCAAACAGTACAGTCAGTCCAAAGGAAAGACAGCAGCTATTAGTTTAACTCCCTTAAAGAAATTGGGCTAGGAGCCTGGCAAAGGATCTGAGTCATTTACTTCAAAACACATCCAGCTAAGCAAATTGCCCCTTATAGAAATAACCTTGCCAATAAATGGCAAAGCGCTCAAAATATGAGATAGGGCCACAGCCACAGTCATAGCCATGATTGGTTCAAACAAATATGGCGAAAATGACTAATCCTAGGAATGAAGGTTTTCACAAGCTACTGTATAAATATTCAGAGGTCTTACAAAAAAGAATTAAGATGTACTTGGGAAGCTAAAGCTAAAATCTATGTGGATCAGGAAATAATGCCTAATTTTTTTGGACGGTCTGACTGGTATCTTATGCCCTTCATCAGATGGAAATTGAGTTCAGGAAGCTGGAAGATTTAAGTATCATAAAGCTGATAATATTCTCCGAATGGGTTTCACCCACAGTCCCCATTGTGAAACTGAATTGGACAGTAAGAATTTGTGTGGAATACAAATTAACTGTCAATATAGGAACACAGATGGATAGATATCCCACAACCAGAGGTTTAAAGTATATGAAACATAATGAAACAACTGACTGCAGGAGTATTTGTCACATACTAAGAATTCAAAAAGAATGAGCGACTTATTGGTCTCTAATGTCTATCTTTAATTTCTTGCTTATGGCACTTTCTTACAAAAGAGGCTCCCACAGCAGCTGCAGCATGGGAAAAGGTTAGAACATAGAACATAGAACATTACAGCGCAGTACAGGCCCTTCGGCCCTCGATGTTGCGCCGGCCAGTGGACCCTCTAACCTAAACTATTCCAATATCATCCATATGCCTATCCACCGAACGTTTGAATGCCCCCAAAGTAGGCGAGTCCACAACTGCTGCAGGCAGGGCATTCCACGCCCTCACCACCCTCTGTGTGAAGAACCTGCCTCTGACATCCGTCCTATAACTACCACCTCTTAATTTAAAGTTATGTCCCCTCGTGTTGGTCATCACCATCCGAGGAAAAAGGCTCTCACTATCCACCCTATCCAATCCCTTGATCATCTTATATCATCTTGATCATCTTGTAGTAGCTCAGGCAAGGACTCTCAAGATATTGGTAATCAGTGACCTCAAGAGCTTGATCCTGAGAGTGCCCTGCTGCTACAAAAGAATGAATTGAGCACTTGTGCTTAGTGGGCAACCTGGTGCAGAATACTCTAAGGCAATATTTACACCACTTAAGGTGCTGATTTCTATTAGGGAGCTTGAAAAAATGAGTGTAAATTTCAGAGTGCCAAAGAACAAATAAGAAAGAAAATTACAGCACAAGAACAGGTCCTTCGATCCTCTAAGCTTGCACCAACCATGCTGCCTGACTGAAATAAAATCCCCTAATAGTTCAAGGTCTACATCCATCCACTCCCATCCTATTCATGTATTTGTCAACATGGCCCTTAGAATTCACTATCGTATCTGCTTCACTACCTCCCCTGGCAATGAGTTCCAGACATTAACCACCCTCTGTGTAAAAAATTTGCCTTGTACATCATCTTTAGAATATGCCCCCAATAATTATTCTGGGAAACAGCTTCTGACAATCCACTCTGTGCATGCCGCTCATAATTTCGTAGACTTCTATCAGATCTCCCCTCAATCTCAATCATTTCAGTGAAAACAAACCAAGTTTCTTCAACCTCTCCTCATAGCTAATGCCCTTCACACCAGGCAACATTCTGGTAAACCTTCTTTTATACCCTTTGCAAAGCCTCAACATCATTCTTGTAGCGTGGTGACGAGAATTGAATACTATATTCCACATGGGGCTTAACTAAGGTTCTATAAACTAAGCTTTTAAACTCAATGTCCCAGCCGATTAAGGCAAGCACGTGGATACCTTCTTGACTACCTCCTCCACCTACATTGCCAATTTCAGTGACCTGTGCATCTGTACACCAGATTCCTCTGCCTATCAATGCTCTTAAGGAATCTGCCATTTATTGTATATTTCCTATCTGGATTAGACCTTCCAAAATGCATTCTCTCATATTTGTCCAGATTAAACTCTATCTGCCCTCTCTCTTCCCAAGTTTCCAACTGATCTCTATTCTGCTGTATCCTCTGATGGTCCTCATCGCAAATCCACAACCTTTGTATCGTCTGCAAACTTTTTAAAGTTTTTTTATTAGTTACAAGTAAGGCTTACATTAACACTGCAATGAAGTTACTGTGAAATTCCCCTAGTCACCAACTCTGGTATCTGTTTTGGACTAATCCACTAATCAGTATGTCTTTCAGGCTGTGGGAGGAAATTGGAGCACCCGGAAGGAACACATGCAGATATGGAGAGAATGTACAAACTCCACACAGGAAGTAAGCCAAGTCGGGAATCGAACCCGGGTCCCTGGTGCTGTGAGGCAGCAGTGCTAACTACTATGCCACCATGCCAAACTTAATCACACCAGTTACACTTTCCTTCAAATCATTATATATATTACAAACAGCAACAGTCTCACCACTGATCCCTGAGGAACACCACTTGTCACAACCCTCCATTCAGAAATGCACCTTTCCACTGCTGCCTTTGTCTTCTATGACTGAGCCAGTTATGTATCCACCTTGCCAGTTCATCTCTGATCCTGTGTGACTTTGCCTTCTGCACAAGCCTGCCAAGAGGGACCTCATCAAGGCTTTACTGAAGTCCATGTAGACAACATCACTGCCCAACCCTCAATCATCTTCATCAGTTCCTCAAAAAACTCAATCAACTTTGTGAGACACAACCTCCCCTTCACAAAACCATGTTGCCTCTCACTAATACGTCCACTTATTTCCAAGTGAAAGTAAATCCTGTCTCAAAGAATCCTGTCCAATAATTTGCCTTGCACTAACGCAAGGCTCACCAGCCTGAAATTACCTGGATTATTCTTGCTGTTCTTCTTAAACAAAAGAACAACATTGACTGTTCCTCAATCCTCTAGGATCTCCCCTGTAGTCAGTGAGGACGCAAGATTTATCTCTAGGCTGCAGCAATTTCCTCCTTTGCTTATCTCAGTATTCTGGAGTATATCCCATCAGGCTCTGGGATCTGTCTACTTTAATGTTTCTCACGAACCTCAATACCACCTCCTTTTTGATCTCAACATGACTCAACTATCTATACACCGTTTTCCAAACTCATCATCCTTCTCTTTGGTGAATACTGATGCAAAGTACTCATTTAATACCTTACCCATTTCTTCTGGTTTCACACATAGATGCCCTCTCCTGTCCTTAAGTGGGCCAACCCTCTTGCACTTTATATGGGTATAAAAAGCCTTGAGGTTTTTCTTAATTCTGCTGGCCAATGACTTTTTGTGACTTCTTTTGGCTCTCCTTACCCCTTAAGTTTCTATTTACTTTCGTTGTTTTCACATTTGCTTCCTGTGTTCCCAGCCTCCTAGCCTTGGCAAATGCTTCTTTTAAGTTCACAATATCTCTCATTATCCAAGGTTCCCAAAACTTGCTATACTTATCCTTCATCCTTACAGGAATGTGCTGGTCCTGAATCCCTATCAACTTACACTTGAAAGCTTCCCACATGCCAGCTGTTGATTTGCTCTCAAACATCTGCCCCCAATCTATATCCTTCAGTTCCTGCCTAATATTGTTGCAATTAGCCTTCCCCCAATTTAGCACCTAACTTGAGCACTATACTGATCTTTATCCATCAGTATCTTAAAGCTTGCTGAATTGAGGATACTGTTCCCGAACTGTTCCCCTATTGAAAAGTTGATCATCTGGCTAGGTTCATTCCCTAATACCAAGTCCAGTATGGCCCTTTACCCAGTTGGACTATATCGAAGCCCTCCTGGATATTCCTTACAAACTCTACCCCATCCAAACCTCAAGCTGTTGGGCGGCCTATCATAAACCGCAACATTGTGACTACACTCTTCTTATTCTTGAGGTCTACCCATGTTGCTTCACTGTATGAGCCCTCCAATTTGTCCTCCCATCATACAGTTGTGATATTCTCCTTAACCAATAGAACAATTCCTCCACCCCTTTTACATCCCCTCTAACCTGACAAACATCAAGCTGCCAATCTTGTCCTTCACTTAACCAAGTCTCTGTAATAGCAACATAATTGTTCCAAGTACTAATCCAAGTTAAGTTGAACTGTCTTACCTGTTACACTTCTCACATTGAAACAATGCGCTTCAGTCTATCAGGCCTTTTTAACGAGCAACCATATCCTGCTAGCTCTTTCTCTGAGTTTTACGCGCTTTACTCTCTGGTTCATCTTCAGTTAATTCACTTTTGCTTTGGTTCCCACCTTCCCTGCTAAACTAGTTTAAATCCTAGCAAACCTCGTAGCCAAAATATTATATCTTCCCAGTTTAGATGCAACCTATCCTTCTTGTACAGGTCCCACCTGCCCTGGAAGACATCCCATGGCCCAGATGTCTGAAACCCTCCCTCCTACGCCAGTTGTTTGGCCACATGTTCAACTGTACTATCTTCCTAATTTTAGTCTTATTGGCACGTGGCTTAGGGAGTAATCCTGAGATTACAACCCTACAGGTCCTGCTTTTTGACTTTCTACCCAACTCTCTAAACTGCAACTGCAGGACCTCATCACTCTCAGGCCTTCAAGAGTGTTGTCTCTTTCAATCTGTCAAATTGAAGGGTCTAAGAAAAATAGAGGTTGTTGCAATGACATGGGGGAAATGATAGTAGTATTGTTACTGGCTAGTTATCTAGGGATCTAGATTATTGCTCTTGGGAGGACTCAAATCCCACCAAGGAAGATGGTGGAATTTAAATTCAATTAATAAAATCTGGAATTGAGAGTTAGTTTCAATAATGGTGATCATGAAATGAGCATCCATTCTCTTTAAAAATCCATCTGGCTTATTAATGCCTTTTTAGGGAAGAAAATTTGCCATCCTTTCATTCAATTTCACATTGTGGTTGACTGTTAACTGCTCTCCAAAATGCCCCAGCAGGGCAATTCAACGTGGGCAATAAATACTGGTGTTGCCAACAATACCCATATCCCACACAAGAATAAATAAAGTAACTCAAGTGGCAGTGCAATGCATTACTAAGATTTCAGGGAATGACTACAAGGAAAAAGGAAACCCAATTTGGTTACCCTCTCTCTGCGTTGTCGACATTGCATGTCTTCTGTTTCTCTAATGCAATACACACACCCAATGATGGTGAAGACTGCCTTTCCCATTGGGGTCAGTGTCTGTACAGAAGCAGGACCTCTGCTATATATTAAGAGTTTTTAAAATGTATGAGGCATATTAGTGCTGCATGCATGGACAAATAAGTAACAAGTTTGACCATGAGGTGGTAATAGTTGAGAGAATAAGAACTGCTTCTAATTATATCAGCTTAACCAGGAGTTGAAATTAAATATTCTATGCTGATTTGAGGTAATGCAAGAGAACTGGGGAAATAAAGGATTGGTAGTGCTGGAATTAAAGAAAGTCATAACTGTGCAGGGAGTAAGGAACGTGTGAAGAGCAGTTCCAACTCTGTAGTCCTGCTGCGATCTTAAAAAATTCCAGGGGAACAAAGCGTGTGGGATTTACACACTTTGCCAACTCTCTCCAATCCTGCTGATAATTTACCTGTGTAGGGATACCCATCAGGAGAAAAGAGAACCACTATCTTGCAATTAGGAGGGTACGGCTGAAACTATGTTGTTTGCTGCATCACAATATTATTACCGTAGCAAGTATGCTACGGGGTCTCTTTAAATTGATATCATAATGGCAAATATCTCACATCCAATCAATTAATTGATTTAATTTAAATTAGGCCCATCCATGAAAATTCCATTTGCTTCATGCAAAAACCGCTCAGGTGAATGGACATATGCTTCTGTCTCCCAAACCTCTGGCCAATTTATGCTACGTATGAAAGCTTCTGGTATATTTATGGATTGAACTTGCTTCAAAATTAAGGATAAGCAATGGTAGGAAACTTTAAAGACCTAGAATAATAGATATGCATTTTGTGGAAGGAATTGGTGGGGGGTGTGATAAATATAGGCATTAGAAAGGATTAATGAACAGCAGAAGGGGAAGATGTTGAGGCGTACATTTAACAGGTAATGGTTCAATCATTTCAATGTATATGACAGCAACTGAGGACGTGGAGTGGAGTGACCTCAAGAGGGAGGCCTGTGCACAGCAGAAGAGGGAATTACACAATAGTAACAAGAGTTTGCAGTCAAAATTTTGGGAAAGATTTTAAAGATAAAGTGCTCCGCCAAATTTCCTCCCAAACTAGACTCCACTTACTCCCCAATGCAGACAAGCAGGATGATTTCAATCATCAGAAATCCTACTAGTTATAATGTCATGTGCAGTTTTGAAATCATGCAGGAAAACTTTGTGCCTGGCAGAACTGGAGTCCATAAATTCTTCTAAGTGCTGCATTCCGAAATGCAGTCTTTTCCTATTGGATGAGCACCATATTTGAGATTCAGGAGTTTTCTACATTGTTTCAAATAACTTGGATAGTCCAGTTATGGTAAATCCCTTTGCAACATGTCAAGGTGAAAGCTAAAGCAGATGCGAGAACACCCCCACATAGGCAGGTTTATATTAAGCAAATGAATCCTTCACTGGGCCAAGCACAAGCTCACAGAAGTACCCCTCTATACTTCTGGAAGAATAGTAAGAAGTCTCACAATACTAGGTTAAAGTCCAACGGTACTCAAGACAAACCTGATAGTGAAAGTCAAACCCGATATTGAGAGACTTCTTACTGTGTTTATCCCAGTCAACACCGGCATCTCCACATCATTTCTGGAAGAATGGCAGCCCCAGCCTTTCAGGTTCATCTTTGGTCCAGGACGTATTCTAAAAACCGTTCTGCATTATTATTGGCTTGACTTTCACTTCCATCTATCTTTGGATAACCCATTATGGCCGTTCTGAAACAAATTAAGCCATTGCTTACACAAGGCAAAATAACAATTCTCACAAAAACCATTTACATTACACAAACTGTTGTCTTTTGTTTAAAATAACAGTTTTTATTATCTTTCAAAATACAAGTTGTACAAAGACAACACTATTAACATGGACAAGAATATTGGCAGACAAACAGCACATATACATGTAGATATTAGACTTTGTACAAACCTAAAATTCTTACAGCATATCATTTTATCATTGCTATAAATGCTGAAAATATACATCTTAATTTAGAATTACAGTTTAGTTTTGAAGCAAAAAGAGAGACTGGGACTCTGCATTACCATTTTAAAAAATCTATTTTCTCATTGACTTATTTGTATAATCACTGATGAATCATTAGGATAAATTTATTTCCAAATTATTTTAAATTATAATATAACATACAAACAGCATGTGCAAATCAGATCATTTTTATTCTAGTCATGTGGCACATTTCCTTACTTCAACCATTATTAACTGTGACTTGTCACCATTTGAACTATCATATACTCCACCATGGATTACTTTCAATTTAAGCATTAGTATAACACAGTAAAGATCATAGTGTACTTCAGAAATGAAGACCAATATATGAATAATAATAAACATCTAGTGCAAAAAGCAGATGGCCTGTTGCATACATATTAAATAAAATTTGACTTTGAAACAAAATCGAGGAAGCCTTGCCCCATGTGCTACTATCTATTAGGTTTAAGAATTCTCCTGCAATGTTAAATAATTCATAGCTCCAATGGTACTTAAGTATTTAAATGGTAAATAAATAAGTTTATGGTCTATGAAGAACAGACTCATTTAGAGAGTTCGATACTTCTTGAAAGCAGTCTCAAACCAACACACACAGTATTATTGTTAATCTCTCTGCAGTTCTCTTCCCTTAATAAAAATTCTTGATATGGTCAAGAATTCTCTCTTTGGAAGAATCATTTTTGTGGATCCCATGTTAAAATGACTTTGCAACAGAATGAGGAAATTTTATGTAAAACATATTTCCTCCTCCATTGTCCCATTTTTTGGTCTCTGGTGGAATTTATTTTTCTGTTCTCAGTCTGATCAGTCATGTAATGTTGTACCTAAAATGAGAAGGACCAAATTAAAAAGGTAAGCAGTATATTCCTTCCTTTGATGTGTAAAGAACGTTTTTTGATTTGCTTGATAATAGGGTGCAATGTATACTTATTGTAAGTTTGAAACATTCATCACCAGCTTAAACCTATCTACTTGTTTCATTCAATGTCACTTCCAATATTCAATGTAGTTACAATTTTTGGTTTGAAACAGTCACATTTTTACAACAAAAACAGTGAATATTTCTTTTCGCTACTGACATCAAAGCAACAATGACAGATTTAAATTATTCCCCATCAAGAATAAAGTTGAGGGGGAATTGTGACTTAAGTTAACTGTGAAGGATGTCAATTTAAAAAAAAATTAGTTCCACA
Source organism: Sphyrna mokarran (assembly GCA_024679065.1). Taxonomy (NCBI): domain Eukaryota; kingdom Metazoa; phylum Chordata; class Chondrichthyes; order Carcharhiniformes; family Carcharhinidae; genus Sphyrna; species Sphyrna mokarran. Next base: position 33,944,575 of record JAGIQG010000010.1, on the reverse strand, counting down.
ATGATTAAATACAGCTTTTTGATATTACAATCACTTCTAGTGCTAATCCTTCCTGCTCTTTTATTATTCACAGAGCCTTGGCTTAAATGTAGAAAATTAAGTATTGTTGATGATTTTATTTTTAATAGTGACGCCTAAAAACATTAGAGACGTGACCAGCTGTCATCAGAACTCAAAGAAAAATCATCTAACTTGTTTTCCCTCAGATTCTCCCTGACCTGCTGAGTTTTTCTAGCACTTTGTTTTTTATTTCAGATTTATAAACATTTGTTTAGCATATTCTTGCATTTTTGCTCACATTAAGAAATCCAAGCTTTTAAAAGGGTAAACAAAGTAAACACTAGTAAAGGAATTGTATAATCAATCTCATTTGGAATAACACTTCTGGGTCATGTATTGCTTTGTGTACAGGAGGAAAACACAAATGAAATAAAACGAGAGTGTAATTTTGTGAAGGGTTGCACAGTTTCATACACAGTTTGATGTTGAACTAAAGTGCTTTGTAGGATGTGAAACCAATAAGTTTACTTACAAATTCTACAATGTCCACCTTAAGAACTGCTCAAATCATAATCATATTTCAGGTGATTCTTGTCTTCTACTGTAGGTAATTTTTTTCATCTTGCAGACTACTTGCTTTTATTGAATCAATTATCCATGATTCCAGCACAATTTTGAACTTCCTTTTAAATGTCTTCCTTCGTAATTTCAATTCTGAGAGACGTTGTAAATCATGGCCAACAACAACATGTGAGACACCTTCGTTCAAATTTGTGACACACAGTGCCCCATGAAACCTCAACTCTAAAGTCCTCAAATCTAAACTTGTGCCATGTATCTGTGTACTGGAGTCACCAATGCTTGCATAGAAATCAACATAAATGATGCAGTGTCTGAACATACTTAAAGGTGTTGTGTCCCATAGGTAACGCTGTTCTAAGTCAGCAATAGTTTTAAAGGATAAATTTTGTTCTGGTTTACTCATTCTGTTGAACACCTCCTGCAGATGACTTTTATCAGTATCAGCAAAATAGCTATCTCCATAGCAATCATATTCCTGAGCAAAATGTTTTTCTGTAGAAGGTGACATATGAATCATATACCGAGGTTGCCATGGTATAAAATGTTTCTTTTTTAAACACTCCAGCAACCAATCAGCTTTCACCACATCATGTTCGTTTGCAATGATAAGGTTTTTAACACGGACATTAATCATGCCAACAATAACACAGTATGTGTCTGGTCCAGGGTTCTGCACGACTAATCCTCCACATTCAGCTATTCCCTTCTCCAGCTCAGCTTTGGAATGGTCATGAAGACCATTCAAGACGCAAAATTCAACATCTTCAAAAATGCTAGAAACTTTGTCAACACTTGATAGATCTTGGGCCTTAAACTGTTCTGCAATGCCAACTAACTTTTTGGCCTTTGTAGGAATTTTACGCTTTTTTTTATCTGGTTCCTCATCACTTAGGTCAACATGTTTGGAGGCAAGTTTCCCAGAGGCTTTATTATGCAGTTGATCCAAATCATGCAATGTCATACAGTCATACCAATCCTTATCATCTCTGATCTTTTCAATTCGTGGAAAACGCAAGGTGCAACCTGTTTTATACATATCACTGCTCACAATTTCCGCTGCCTTAACTTGTAGAATGACAGAATTACATGGTTCAATATAGACTTCTGGTTTTTCAGTGCCACACAGAATGTTCGGCGGAGGATCTCTTTTGCAGTAAGGTTTCCAGTGATTAGCTAGTTTCTGTCCAAGTTCATACAGCTCCTTCATTGTGTATCCAGAACCTACACGGCAAAGCGAATGAAAGACTGATGGATTCTCACCAGGCAAAGTAGGCTCTGCAACAGCACACAGGAAATGAGATACCATTCCACCACGGTGACCTTTACCAAAGTAACCACCAATGATCAAAATATCAAGCTCATCCATCAAGCCGTCCACATATTCTGGTTTAATTTTCAACCAGCCTTCACCTCGTTTGTCTGGTTTATAAACAGACAAAGGGTCCTTCACCATTATTCCTTCTTCCCTTTGATCAATAGCTACATTTAGGGCATCAGCCACATCCTTTTTTGTTTTTATTTCAATTTTCTCCACAATCTGAATGCGCCCTGGCACTGATGTGAAAACAGTCTGAAGGATTTCATGTCTTTTCCTGAGAGTTTCATTTGCCAGCTTCTGCTTATTTACCATTAGCACATCAAAGACACAGAAACAGGTTTGCAATTCTGAATCATCCACCATTCTTTTAATGTCAAACTTGATTCCCTTCTGCATAAAAACTTGGGTGACTGGGTTATAGGCCATCATCTCTCCATCAAGAATGCAGTTTTGCAAAGTGCTCTTGAAGGTGTTGTGAATGAAAGGTGTGAGAGATCCTTGCAATGGAGAAGTACCAAACTGCTGGCTATAATCATAACCATTACGAGAAAAATACTTGTAAACATCCCCATCCTTGTGAAGTTGGATACGCTCTCCATCCAGTTTAGTTTCCAAATAAAAACTTTGGTTGTGCATTAATTTTTCAATGTGTTTTATATTGGCAACAGCAGCAAGCATAGGCCTAAAAGGAGAAAACATCATGATGGAGACATCACTGAGGGACACTGTAGGATCACGAAGTTGTCTACAAACTTTCTCTAGATCTGTTGTTACGCCGTGAAGCTCGGCCGCATCTGCGTGGAATAACTGAAATATGGTTTGTTGACTGATGCCTAACTTCATGTCTTTCAAGATCATACGAATAAGCCACTTTTGCTCCAATGCTGAACTCTGACAGATTAATTGCAACAAGCTCTTTTTGATCAAATCTTTCCTCTTGGCAGCATTATTAAGTGCAATAGAATCCAAGTGTTCATTTACCTCCTGAATAGTTAGAGTGCCTTTATTTGGACATCTCTGTTTTAGAACAAAATATGCAATCACAGCAAAGTCACCTGCCTCTCCATGTGAGCTGGTTGGAGCTCTGTAGTTCAGCAGTTTAAGAGCATCTTTTCCATCTTTCGGCAAACCTAGAACATCAATGTAGAGTTTTGCAAGCATTGTCTCTTTTATTCCATATGCCATCCTTTCTCTCTCAAGCTGAGGAAGGATCAGACGCAGTGCTGGGTAGAAGGAATCAGTGGTATTTAAATCATTCTTGTGAAGGGTGTTGTGAAAATTTCTCCATGAATCCAGGAAGTCTTTGAAATATTTATTTTTATCAGGCCTGGACTTAGTCTTCTGTATTTTTTCCAATGTTAAACACAGGTCACAAAAAGGGACTTTAGAGGCTACGGTCTCTGTCAGTGAATTATCTGATACCGTTGTCGTAGACATGATGAAACTGTGATAATTGTCCAAAGATGTAACCTATCAATTTAAAAGACAAAGGTTTGAATATGCTAGTCTATGTTAGAGTGAATAAATGCTCAGAAACTAATTTATTCAGTCTTGTTTTAAACATATTCTATTTATATATAAAATATACATACAGAATGGGATAGGATTTTCCCCACTATAAAGTTATCTGTCACATAATCATGTCTGCAGCTGTACCGCAGACTGCAGATTTCATTAGCATCCCTAACACACCCAAGAGAAATTTTCTTAATGCTAATTTACTTTCAGGATGTTTAAATTGAGAAATATTAAACAGACACTGACCATTGAGAAAATAGAGTTGATGGTACTTAGTGCTGTGACTAACTCAATTTCCACAATTGGTGAACCAAATTTCACCTTTTTTTTGTTTTATATTCTTGCTGCACTTTAATAATTTTTTCCCTCTATTTTTGTTTTCAACTTTTTGTCCTTTCTTCAAGACTTTATTTTTCTTTACCACTGTAAATTTTATAGCAAAGTAATTTTCTCTTAGGCCGTTTGTGGCATAAAACCAATAACTCCCTCTATGTGACCTGAACGCTTGTTTATTTTCGTGAGTCCGACATTTTCCTGCTTGGAACTGCTTTTTTTAAACATTGGGTCAATGATTTTAAAAAAAGACATGATATTATTCAATATGTTTTAATTTTGGACATAACTATACAATATTGAACAATATATTTGAGTCTATTCCACAAGTTTCTAATTCAACATACTGTTTTATTGCATTAGCAGATCACATAAGAAACACACTTTGACAAGAAAACAGCAACTGATCTGTTCCATGCTGTAGAGAAGATGCATGCCCTATCCACCCCAGAGTCATCAATCGCCTCAGAGGAAAAAAAAGACGAGAAACCATCACTTAAAAGAACCAACACCATGTGACACAAACACACAATTTAAGCTGATAAAGAACAATTATTTTTTTGAATTTACTTGGTTAATTTCTGTTAGCTTATGCCAAGTGGAGTGGTCACACAATGGTGTTTTACAATGGTGCACTTGTAGCAATGATGGGGAGACAGGACCAGTTTTTCTTCCAATTTAAACTTGGTCCATGAGTTATTTGCCTCTGAATATTATCCCAGTAATCAATCACCCTCTGTTACCATTTTGAATACACTACCATGAGAAGGATAAACTTGTTAATTCTTTCAACCACTCGACACGTATTTTTCTCAACTGCATCAATGGTTGGTTCTCATAGTACATTGACAGCTATACTGGTAGAATATCAGCTCAAACATAATACGTGGGATTTATAATTATATAGTTACCTCAGAAAACCTTAATATAGTCAGACCTAAAAATTAGCCATCTTGGGCAGATTTCCTATCGTATTAAACAAAAACCTTGAGTTCTAGCATGCCCAATCTTTCATGTCAATCATGAAAAGATTATGAGTCAGGTGTGTGCTAGGTGTTAAAATCTCTAGGTCGAATCCTTTTATTCAGAAATTGTGGTATTGGGAACCTGCGTGATATCAAGCGTGCAGTTACACAATCTACTGTTCATTTCCAGAAATGATACTATTTCAGGAAGTGTGCCTTAACTTGGAGAACTTGCTAGTGGTATTGATCCTATGCACTTGTCCTTCTAATTGATAGAGTTGGCAGGTTTAGAAGGTGATATTGAAAGAGGCTTGGTGAGAAGCTGAAGTGCATCTTATAGATAGCACACACTGCTGCATTGTGCGTTGGTGGTGGAGAAACATATGCTTTAAGGTGGGGATGGAGTGAATAAACTGGTTGCTTTGTCCTGGATTGTGTCAAATTTCATTTCAGTCAGTGTCTGCACATTATAGAAACATATCTGTTTAATATTTCTCAATTTAAACATCCTGAAAGTAAATTAGCATTAAGAAAATTTCTCTTGGGTGTGTTAGTGATGCTAATGAAATCTGCAGTCTGTGGTACAGCTGCAGACATGAATATGTGACAGATAACTTTATAGTGGGGAAAATCCTATCCCATTCTGTATGTATATTTTATATATAAATAGAGTATGTTTATACTCCTGGCTTGTGCCTTATAGATGAAAGACAGGCTCTGAGGAGTCAGGTGAGTTACTCGCAGAACTCCCAAACTCTGACTGCTCTTGCAGTCACAGATCAACAGCTGGAGTGACATAAGAATCCACACTGTTACTTGATAATTTTAATTAATGACTGGAAGCAGTGACAAACCTTGCTCTAGAAGATAATATTGGAGTCACCATATATGTAAGATTTTAACAATCTCAGATTTGTTAATGATATTTATATAATAGCAATATTGAAAACAGACATGCAGTGATTACATGTCTATGGTTTCCTTCCACAGTCCAAAGATATGCAGGCCAGGTTACTGGTTATGCTAAATTGTCCCTTAGTGTCCTGAGATGCTTAAGTTAGAGGGATTAGCAGGTAAAATATGTGGGAATATGGGGGTAGGGCCTAGGTGGGACTGTGGTCAGTGCAGACTCAATTGGCCAAAGGGCCTCTTTCTGGACTGTAGGGTTCTATGATTAACTGATATGTAACTGATGAAATGGATTGTCTTAAGAGGATAGGTAGACACACTGGGCTTGTTTCGACTGGAGTTTAAATGAGTGAGGGTGACTCGATTGAAGCATAGAAGATCCTGAATGATACTGACAAGGTGGGTGTGAAAAACAGTTTCCTCTCGTCAGTGATTCCAAAAGTATGGGTCATCCCCATAAAGCAGAGATGAGATTGAGTATTGTCTGAATTAGCTACTTCTCTTATTTCATTTGAACAGGGAAAGTAAAAAAAAATTGGATTCCAGATTAATGCAAAGAAAAAGTTGTGTCATTTGAAAAGCTTTGGTTGGATGGCTATGAACTCTTGCGAGAATCACAGAAGCCCTACAGTGCAGAAGGAGGTGAGGCAGCAGGGGTTGCATCGCATTTGCACTAACCACAATCCCACCCAGATCCTATTCCCATAACCTCACATATTTAGCCTGCTAATCCCTCTGACACTAGGGTCAATTTACCATGGCCTTAGCATTGCACCAACCTAACTCGCACATCTTTGGATTGTGGCAGGAAACCAGAGCAGTTAAGGAAACCCACGCAAACACTGGAGAATATGCAAACATCACATCGACAATGATCCGAGGCCACGAATGAACCTGGGTCCGTGGCGCTGTGAGGCATAGTAAGAAGTCTGATAACACAAGGTTAAAATCCAACAGATTTATTTGGCAGCACAATCTTTTGGAGCGCTGTTCCTTCATCAGGTGAGCGAGGACTTGCGTTCACAAACAGGGCATATACAGACATAAACTCAAATTACAAGGTAATGGTTGGAATGCGAGTCTTTATAGGTAATCAAGTCTTAAAGGTACAGACAATGTAAGTGGAGAGGAGGTTAAGCACAGGTTAAAGAAATGTGTATTGTCTCCAGCCAGGACAGTTAGTGAGATTTTGCAAGCCCAAGCAAGTCAGGGGGGCTGGGGGTTTACAGATAGTATGACATGAATCCAAGATCTCTGTTAAGCCCATCTTCATGTGGTACAGAACTCAGCTATCAGTCTCTGTTCAGCTACTCTGCATTGTCATGTGTCATGAAGGCAGCAGCGATAACCACTGTGCCACCATGTTGCATAAGATTTATGAAGACATAAAAACAAGGTTTGAACTTGCTTTTGTTGCCTTTGAAAGATTAAGGAAGATGTGGAAGATACCTCAGTTTATGAAGACATGGTTCTCCCCACATCGATATAAGCACTGAAATATAAAAAAAAGTTAGTGAATAAAATGAGATAGGAGTATCCAGGAAGTAAATAATCAAGAAATGAGATGACTCGGGCAATAAACAATGCGGATGCACCAGAACTAAAAATACAACTGCCGTGGTTTGGGCATGGATCGAGAATGGAGCCCTGCATAAATATACGTGGAACAAGAAGCTGAGGGAAACGAAGGAAGCGCCCTGATTATCAAGGGTGACTAGTCACAGAAATGACCGAAACATCCAGGTTTGTGCAGTACTACCAGCAGTGGAGAGAGTTCATTAGGCCTTATGGTGAGACCGGACTTTAGCAGCAAAGGAACAGTTATTGCACCTAAATCGGCAGATCCCAAACGGAGAAGGTTTGCTTTTTGAAGTAATAAATCTTTGGGGAAGCCCAAGATCAGCTTCGCCAAGAGCTGAAAGTGCCAAGAGCACTTTCAAGTTGAGGTAAGTGACACATCCTAAGGCAAAACTTACCTTTCTTCAACAAACTCCACTCCGCGCCTGCGCACTCTGAACAAACAGCTTCGCGCCTGCGCGCTCTGAACGAACAGCTACACTCCGCGCCGGCGCACTGGGAACCAACCGCTCCACTCCGCGCCTGCGCACTCTGAACAAACAGCTTCGCGCCTGCGCGCTCTGAACGAACAGCTACACTCCGCGCCGGCGCACTGGGAACCAACCGCTCCACTCCGCGCCGGCGCACTCGGAACAAACCGCTCCACCGCGCCGGCGCACTCGCAACCAACCGCTCCACCGCGCCGGCGCACTCGCAACCAACCGCTCCACCGCGCCGGCGCACTCGGAACCAACCGCTCCACTCCGCGCCGGCGCACTCGCAACCAACCGCTGCACTCCGCGCCGGCGCACTCGCAACCAACCGCTCCACTCCGCGCCGGCGCACTCGCAACCAACCGCTGCACTCCGCGCCGGCGCACTCGCAACCAACCGCTCCACTCCGCGCCGGCGCACTCGGAACCAACCGCTCCACTCCGCGCCGGCGCACTCGCAACCAACCGCTCCACTCCGCGCCGGCGCACTCGCAACCAACCGCTTCACTCCGCGCCGGCGCACTCGGAACCAACCGCTCCATTCCGCGCCGGCGCACTCGGAACCAACCGCTCCATTCCGCGCCGGCGTACTCTTGTGTCGCTCTGGACTCCCGGAGAGCGGAAGCTTGTGGCGCCGCTTGTGGTTTCATTTCCGGCCTACAGCCACCTCTCTGCCAAGATGGAGTATGTGTGAGTGAAGCTGTGTGGATTCTGCCTATTAGTTATGAAGGTTGGTTATATTTTTTATTAAAAGGAAAGAGGAGAAGGAATCAGGGTAAAGCCTCAGGACCCAACTTTTCCTGGCACTTTTTGCCGATGGAGGTGGCTTTGTGTTTCCTCAGTAAGGACTGGGGCAGCAGATCGCAGTGACACTGAAAGAACTAATCCCCAGCATTCAAGCTGACACCAAGCCGAGTCAGAGCTGCTTTGTATGTGCCGTTCGGCCAATCCCGATCCTAATGAATTTTAACTGGATAAATTGTCAAAATGTCAGCGCAGATGCTGCTGCGTGGTGAGTGAGGACAGTGTCAGGATGAAATTATATACTCAGATCACACAAGCCGGACTGGTTCACCATGCCGTCCCGGGAGATATAGAAAAATGTGCCAAGAATACAGGCTTTCAATTATCTGAAATTGTTGCTTATGCATCTCCTTAATAACTATTTCAGAGGTGGAAAGTGAAAGATGGGTGTTTTGTCATTGGCCTAATGAAGTGCATAGATAAGGTAATAGCAGGAAGCCTTTTCCGAGAACAGAGGTGACGAACACAGGGGGTCACAGATTCGAGGTGAGGGGGGAGGCAAGGTTCAACACAGATGTCAAGGGAATGTATTTAACACAGGGTGGTGAGGGCCTGGAATTCACTGCCAAGCAAGGTGGTTGAGGTGGACATGCTGAGATCGTTTAAGACTTATCTGAATAGCCACATGAACAGACTGGAGATGGAGGGATACAAACGAATGATCTAGTTGGGTGCATGAACAGCACAGCTTGGAGGGCCAAAGGGCTTGTTCCTGTACTCTATTGTTCTTTGTAATGTCAGCAATGATGGTTTGTGAATACTCAGGTGGAAAAAGGTAGACTGCATAGTCTTTTTTTTGAAAAAAAACCAAAATAAACTGAAGAATTAATTCGGTGTCATTTTAAAAGACAATGACTATCTTTCAAAATTCTATAGATTCTGGAATGGTTCCTGTAAATTGAAAGATAGAAAAATTCACCACACTCCTGAAGGGAAGGAAAGCAAAATGGAACATTAGCCTTGTATTCAATATGAGAGAAAATGCTGGAATCTGTTTTAAAAGATGTGATCAAAGGTTTTTTAGATAGTAATGATCTGATTTGTTATTCAACATTGATTTATGAATGGCAGATCGTGTTTGATTGATGAACCTCTTAGGATTTTGTGAGAATGTTACTAACAGAATTAATAAAGGAGAGTCGGTAGGCATAGTGTATTTTGATTTCAGAAAGCTTTCGATAAAGTCTCCCACAGGAGGTTGGTCAACAAAATTAAAGCATGTCACATAAAAGGTAATATATTGCCATGAATTAAGAATTAGTGCACAGGCAGAAAACAAAGTGTAGAAATAAACATCAAATTCTGCATTAGCAGGCTATGATTGTTGTGGTGTATCCCAAGAATCAGTACTTAGACCCCAAGTTTTCACAAAATAAAGGATTTGGATGTGAGGACCACTGTAATATTTCAAGTTTGCAGATGACACAAAGCTAAATGGAAATGTGCTATGAGCAAATGTATTTGCTTGAATGGATGTGAATCTTTGGAATTCTCTACCTTAAGGGCTGTGGAAGCTCAGTCATTGAGTATGTTTAAAGCAGGCATTGAAAAATTTCCAAGTTCCAATGACATAAAGGGATATGGGCATAGTGTGGGAATAAGGCATTGATGTGGATGACTAGCCATGATTGAATGGCAGAGCAGGCTCAATGGGCTGATGGACTGACTTTTGCAACTATAATCCAATGCTTCATGAGACTGTAAACCAGGTGGACTCTTCAAAACAATCCCAAAACCATAATATTCACATGTACAAAATTCTACCTATCTCTATCCAACAAATATTTAAATGTGTTTTATGTACAAAATATGTTTTAAAGTTTTGTATAAGCTGTTCATGAAAAGAGGTGATGTCCTTATGTTTTTAAACACATAGTAGTCATTAATGTGCATATTGTAAACATTTCCCATGTTATTAAATATTTAATTTGCAAACGAACTGACAAGTCTCCAGCAATCAAACTATGAAATACTTCATGATAATTTTGCCATTTTCAGTGATTATAAGTAAAAAAAAAATTCATAAATGGACAACTGGACACCCTTATTAAAAATGATTTGTTTTTAATGATAAAGCAATTTTTCAACTAATAATAAAACTGAGCTAGGTGATTATTTTTAATATCAATAAATACTTTATAATGGCAAGAATATAAAAAAATGATTATGCTTCATTGCTTTGTTGTTATATGCAGTTTACGTAGGGTTTTCTGTTTGTGATGATGTAGAAATGAGTTTAAGTAGAAAATTGGAGTCCAGCCTCACTTTTATGATTTCCTGATTGTTCCCAAAGCAAGGACAAAGCGAGTTAAGTCAGAATGGTCCTTCTTTTAAACCTTCAGCCAGTATGAATAGTTCTAAGAACAAAGAACAAAACAGCACGGGAAACAAGCCCTTCGGCCCAACGAGCCCGCGCCGCCACCCCGATGTTCCCACCTCTACCCGTGATCCCTGTCCATGTTTATAGATCTATGGATTAAAAACCAAATTTGAGACAATTTAGGGAGAATTTGTTTTGCCAATTAGCCTAAGAGCACATCTTTGGGATGTGGGAGGAAACCGGAGCACCCGGAGAAAACCCACACAAGCACGGGGAGAATGCGCAAACTCCCACAGACACAGGCCCAAATCCATGTATGTGCACAGCACAGCGATAGTCACTGAGCTGTCGTGTTGCCCATCAAATGGTCCAGGTCAAGCGTACACTAACGACGTGAAGCACTAGGATACTCTCAAAAAAATCCAAGAGCAGCCCTCTCACGACCCATCGCGTGTATGCCCCTTATTAGACAACAAGGTGGACCAAAGCACCTGTAGGATAAAAACAAGTACATCAATATCATCATCTATTTACACACTTCCCAGGGACTCCCAAGGCTCATGATCCCTATTTTAAATCAGTTTTCTATACCCCTCCATTCCCATTCTGTTCATGTGCCCATCTAAGTATTTCTTAAATAACTCCAGAGTGCCTGCCTCCACCACTTTACTTGGCAGCGCATTCCATACCCCCACCACCCTCTGTGTGAAAAAACTCCCTCTAGCATCCGAATTATACCTTACCCCCCTCACCCTAAGCCCGTGACCCCTCGTGCTATTTGAGTCCATCCTAGGAAAAAGCTTAACCCTTTTTACTCTATCTATACCCCTCATAATCTTGTACACCTCTATTAGATCTCCTCTAAGTCTACGTCTTTCTAAGGAAAACAGTCCCAATTTGCCTAACCTTTCCTCATAACTCAGACCTTCCATACCAGGCAGCATCCTGGTAAACCTCCTCTGCACTCTCTCCAGAGTCTCCACGTCCTTCCGGTAGTAAGGCGACCAGAACTGGACGCAGTATTCCAAATGAGGTCTAACTAACGTTTTATACAACTGCAACATTAAAGGCCAGCTCTTGTACTCTATACCCCTTCCTATAAAGACTGGCATACTATATGCTTTCTTCACAATCTTCTGCACCTGCTCTGCCACCTTCAGAGACTTATGCACCTGCATCCCCAGGTCCCTCTGCGAAGATGATGACTGATGAGGGCAGGGCAGTGGATGTTGTCTACATGAACTTCAGTAAGACCTTCGACAAGGCCCCTCATGGCAGACTGGTGTAGAAGGTGATGTCACATGGGATCTGGCAAGGTGGATACAGAACTGGCTCGGTCATAGAAGACAGAGGGTAGCAGTGGAAAGGTGCATTTCTGAATGCAGGGCTGTGACAAATGGCATTCCTCAGGGATCAGTGCTAATACCTTTGCTGTTTGTAACATATATAAATGATTTGGAGGAAAATGTAACTAGTTTGAATAGTAAGTTTGTGGACAACACAAAGATTGGTGGACTTGCAGATAGCAATGAGGACCATCAGGGGATATAACGAATATACATTGTTTGGAGGCTTGGGCGGAGAGATGGCAGAAGGAGTTTAATCCGGACAAATATGAGGTAATGCATTTAGGAAGATCTGATACAGATAGGAAATGTTCAATCAATAGCAGAACCCTTAAGAGTATTGATAGGCAGAGGGACCTGCGTGTACAGGTACACAGGTCATGTAAGTGGTAATGCAGGTGGAGAAGGTGGTCGAGAGGGCAAATGACATGCTTGCCTTCATCGGCCAGGGCATTGAGTTTAAAAATTGGTAAGTCATATTGCAGCTTTATAGAACTTTAATGAGGCCGCACTTGGAATATAGTTGTCACACTACCGGAAAGATGTGGTGGCTTTGGACAGGATACAGAAAAGACTTACCAAGATGTTGCCTGGTATGCAGAGTGTAGATTATGAGGAGAGGTTGGAGAAAAATGGTTTGTTCTCACTGGAACAATGGAGGTTGAGGGGTGACCTGATAGAAGTCTACAAGATTAAGAGGGGGCATGGACAGAGTGAATAGTCAGAAGCTTTTTCCCATGGCGGAAGATTCAATTACTAGAGGGCATAGGTTTAAAGGAGATGTATGGGGCAAGTTTTTTTACATAGAGTGGTGGGTGCCTGGAACTCACTGCGGGGGAAGGCATTGGAAGCAGATACATTAGTAAGTTTTAAAGGGCATCTTGATAAATACATGAATACGATAGGAATGGAGAGATATGGTCCCTGGAAGGATAAAGGGTTTAGTTCAGTCAGGCAGCATGATTGATACAGACCTGAAAGACTTGTTCCTGTGCTGCAATTTGCTTTGTTCTTTGAGATGTCAACCTGATGAAGCTGTAACACAGGATTATTTGCATGCCAAACAATGGAAAATCCATGTGTTAGACAGGGCAAAGTGATCTCATAACTAACTGATTAAATCTAACTCTACAGTTGTGTCACATCCAGTCATAAATGATGATGGACAATTAAATATTGGAAGGAGGAGGCTGCACAAATATCCGTTTCACTTGGGAAGTCTGGAAGCTTGGTAGATTGAATTAAATTTCATCTGCCATTCATCAGCCATTGGCCCAATTGATCAAGATCCTGTTGCAATCAGAGGTAACTTTTTCACTGTCCAGTATGCCACAAATCTTGGCATCATCTGCAAACTTGCTAACCACGCCTCCTAATTTTCATCCAAATCATTAATATAAATGATAAATAACAGTGGACCCAGCACTGATACCTGAGATACATGTCTCCAGTTTGAAAAACAATCCTCTACAACCACCTCCGGCTTCTGTCAAGCCAATTTTCTATCTATTTAGAAATCTCACAGTGGATCCCCATGAGATTTAACCTATGCAACAATCTACCATGCGGTACCTTGTTAAAGTCCATGTATACAACATTAACTGCACTGCCCTCATCTATCTTCTTGGTCACCTCTTCAAAAAACACAATCAAATTTGTGAGACATGATATTCCACTTACAAAGCCATGCTGACTGTCCCTGATCAGTCCTTGCCTCTCTAAATGTCTGTAAATCCTGTCTCTCAAAATACCTTCCAATAACTTACCCACCACAGATGTGAGGCTCACTGGCCTGTAGTTCCCAGACTTTTCCCTGCAGCTCTTTTTAAAGAAAGGCACAACATTTGCCACTCTCCCATCTTCAGGCACTCACCCGTGATTATTGATGATTCATATTATCTCAGCTAGGGGACTTAGAATTTTCTCCAAAGTCTCCCACAATGTTCTGGAATACATTTCATCAGGTGCCAGTGATTTATCTACCTTGATGCTGCAACTTTACTGGATGTTGGTGAGACCACATTTGGAATATTGTATTCAGTCCTGGTCACCTCATTATAAGAAAGATGTGGAAGCATTGGAGAGAGTGCAGAAAAGATCTACCAGGATGCTGGCCTGGTTTGGAGGGTAGGTCTTATGAGGAAAGGTTGAGGGAGCTGGGGCTTTTCTCTTTGGAGCGGAGGAGGATGAGAAGCGACTTAATAGAGGTTTATAAGATGATGAAAGGAATTAATAGAGTGGACGTGCAGAGACTATTTCCTCGGGTGGATGTAGCTGTTACTAGGGGACATAACTATAAGGTTCATGGCGGAGATATAGGAGGATGTCCGAGGTAGATTCTTTACTCAGAGAGTGGTTGGGGTGTGGAATAGACACCCCTTGCTGTGATAATGGAATTGGACACTTTAGCAAAGTGATCTCATAACTAACTGATTAATTCTAACTACAGTCCTGTCCCATCCAGTCATGAATGATGGTGAACAATTAAATATTGGGAGGAGGAGACTGCACAAATATCCCTATCACATGGGAAATCTGGAAGCCCAGCAGATTGAATTAAATTTCATCTGCCATTCATCAGCCATTGGCCCAATTCCAGCAGTTATTGGATAGGCACATGGAGCACTCCAGAATTACTGGGAGAGGATAGCTCAATCTTGGGATTGGACATAGCTCAGCACAACATTGAGGAGCGAAGGGCCTGTACTGTGCTGTAATGTTCTGTGTTTCTATGTGCTTTAAGACTTCCAGGACCTCTTTCTCTGTAATATGCACACTCCTCAAGACATCACTATTTATTTCCTCAAGTTCCCTCACATCCATGTTTTTTTCGACAGTAAATACAGATGAAAAATATTCATTTAGGATTTCATCCATCTGTTTTGGATCCACACACAGATGACCTTGTTGATCCTTAAGAGGCCCTACTCTCTCCCTTGTTACTTTTTTGCCTTTTATGTATTTGTAGAAGCTCTTTGGATTCTCCTTTATCCTATCTACCAAAACAATATGTCCCCTTTTGCCCTCATGATTTCTATTGTAACTCTACTCCTACACTCACTATAATTTCAAGGGATTCACTTGATCCCAGCTGCCTATGCATGTCATGCCCCTTTCTTCTTCTTGACCAGGACTTCAGTATCCTGAGTCATCCAGGGTTCCCTACTTCTGCCAGCCTTGCCCTTCACTCTAAGAGTGCTTACTCTGAATCCTGGTTTAAGCACTTTTGAAAGCCTGACATTATCAGACATCCCTTTGCCTTCCCACAGATTCCCCAGTTAACTTTTGAAAGTTCTTATCTGATACCATCAAAGTTGGTCTTGCCCCAATTTAGAATTTTAACTTTTGGGCCAGACCTCTCTTTCTCCACAGCTATCTTAAACCTAATAGAATTATGATTACTGGTCCCAAAGTAATCCCTCAGTCATATGTCCTTCCTTATTCCGCAAGAGGAGGTCAAGTTTTGCTCCCTCTATTAGGGCCATTCACATACTGAATAGGAAATTTCTCCTGAATATACTCAACCCTCTAATATTATGGCTGTCCCAGCCAATGTTGGGAAAGTTAAAATCTCCAATGAATACCACCCTATTTTTCTTGGAGCTATCTGTAATCTCCTTACATATTTGCTCCTCAGTTTCCCATCAACTGGCTGGGGGCCAATATATAACTCTATCAAATGATTTCCTTCTCCTTATTTCTCAGTTGTACCCATATAGACTCAGGGCCGGACCCTCAGATATATCATTTATCAGTATGGCTGTGATGGTTTCCCTAAAATGCAACACTCACTCCTCTTACCCTCTGTTCTATCTTTCCTACTGCATCTGTACCCTGGAACATTGAGTTGCCAGTAGTGTCCCTCCTTTATCCATGTTTCAGTCATTGCTATAATATCTCAGTCCCACATACCCATTCATATCCTGAGTTCATCTGCCTTGCCCGTCAGGCCTCTTGCATTGAAATAAATGTAGTTATATCTGGACTTCCCTTGCTTTCTGTCTTGCTTTTGCCTGATCTGTCTGGTATGAGGATTACTGACACTGGCTTTACTACTTAATGTGCTCTCTTTAACTTCTGTGCATCCTCAAACTTCTATCTCCCTACTGCTTTGGATCCCCCCACCCAACATCACCACCCCCCACAAAAACACCAACCCCCCCCCTCCCCCCCCCCCTCCCTCCCCCTCCCCCCTCCCCCTCCCCCCCTCCCCCCTCCCCCCCTCTCCCCCCTCTCCCCCTCCCCCCCTCCCCCCTCTCCCCCTCCCCCTTCCCCCCTCTCCCCTTCTCCTCTCCCCTCTCCCCTCCCCTCCCCCTCCCCTCCCCTCCCCTCCCCCTCCCCTCCCCCTCCCCTCCCCCTCCCTCCCCCTCCCCTCCCCCTCCCCTCCCCCTCCCCCTCCCCCCTCCCCTCCCCACCTCCTCCTCCCTCCCCCCACCTCTCCTCTAGCTATTAAGAATAATACTTGTCACATTTAAGTATTTTAATTGGTAAAAGTTATGCTAATTCTTTTTGTTAGCTGTATTAAGTAAAGTTTGTTTCGGTAAAAGCTTCCTTATGGATCTCTTGAATCGTACCTGGAATGGAACACCTTATGCTCACCCGAATGCCAAAAACAGATGTAAAAATTAAGATCCAGGCAAACTTCATAATGTACTTTGGAGCTTCTGGTCTGATTGATAACAAGCTGAATACAATAGGGTATCGTATTTCCAAGATGTCCAGGTTAGGTGGATTGACCCTGCTGAATTATCCCTGAGTGTCAGGAGATTGGCGGGACAAATATGTGGGATTATGGGAATAGGGTCTGGGTGGGATTGTTGTTGATGCAGACTAAATGGGCTAAATGACCTCCATCTGCAATGTAGGGATTTTATGATTCTATGCTTTCAACCAGTTAATCCTATGTTATTATTACCGGAAGAACAAGCAAGACCTCAGCTTCTTTCTAAAACAAAGAAGTGCAAAATATTTATTTAGAGGAAGAAATGCAGTGCATTCAGTCCTACGATAGAGGAAATGAACTCTTCAAACAAGAAAATCTTATTGTAGAAGTAGATCTTTTCGTAAAAACCTGATTATGTCAATGCAGTTGAAGACATTAAATTGCTAATGTGACTCTTTCGTTGTTTAGAAATATATTTCAAGGATTTTTTTATTGGGTAATAAACTGTTTGAAAATTGTGCAAAATGATGTGCAATTACAGTCGTAGAATCAATCAATATTTGGTTTAGTAACCCAAAAGAAATATGTAATATAACCTCTGAGCTTTCAGTATAATTGAAAATTGATTTATGTACACAAGTATATTGAAGACAGTCTGCTCAAGGCTTTATGAACATGGGAAGGGGTATGAGTTGAAATTGACTGGAAACGGATTTATAGGAAGAACAAACTTGCAATTCTATAACATCTTTTATAACATTGGGACATTCCAAAGCATTTCCCTGCCGTTGAATTTATTGATCCATCAAGTCATTTGCACCTCTGCAGTCAGTAGTTTGTTGCTAACTGTAATGATCTCAGTCAAGTGATAAAGTGCCAATGCTGTGTCTGGTGGTTATAGTAACAATAATACATTAGATTAGATGTATAAGTATAGATATAGGCTGTAACGGATTGATTTAATGACAAAAAAATTACTTCCTTTTTGGAATGAAAAGCCTGGAAATCAAACACAGGTATCATCAATAACAAAGTAGCTGTTAGGATGAGAATTAAAGATGCAATAGGTTCATTTATGTCTTTAGGACACAAACACTAGTTCCACAATCGTTTACGATTCTATCAAACTGCCAAGAAGAATCTCACATGGACTGAAAGAGACCACTACTTTGTGCAAGAAACAAATGCTGGTCTTGACAGCGATGCCCACATTATTATAACTAATAATGAAGAGAACGCATCTGATTCAAGTTAGAATTTTGCAATTTGAAATCCTCATAAAAGGATTCCAAAAAGGATAATTTGATGCAAATTCGTAAAAACATCTTGACATCTCTGCACAGGTGTTCTATTTAGTTTGGGCAGCTTGACACTGGCTGAGAACCAACTTAACAGCCTGAGAGATGGTTGTTAATTCAACATATTTGTTTATGTTGTCAAATTTTTGAATGGCCTGGAATCAAAAGAAAGACCAGCTTAAATCAGTGACTTTGATCAGCTTCACCATGAAAGAAGTAAGAAACCTTTTTTGAGAGATTAATTTTAAAATGAGAATTAGGAAGGAAAATATAGTTTTGTGAGGGAATTGGTAGAAACTGATTTAAAATTGCTGTTAATTTACTTTTCTGATGATTTACTTGGTTAAATTGCTGGTTATTTTGCTGGTTATTTAACTGGTTAGCAGGGGGGCACAGTGTGAGACACTGCTGTCTCAGAGTCCAGAGGTCTGGTTCGATTCTCAGTTTGGATCACTGTTTAGAGTCTGCACATTCTGTGTCTGCGTGGTTTTCTTTCGGGTGCTCTGGTTTCCTCCCACAATCTAAAAGACGTGCCAGTTAGTTGCATTGGCCATGCTAAATTCTCCCTCCATGGACCAGAACAGGCACTGGAGTGTGGCGACTAGGGGATTTTCGTAGTAGTTTCATTGCAGTGTTAATGTAAGCCTATTTGTGACACTAATAATAAGTAGGAATGGGCAGGTTTTCTTATAAGGAAAAGTTGGATATGTTTGATTTGTATCCATTCTTTATCTACTGCTTAATCACTCGCTGACAGAGTGCCAGGATGTAGACATGCCGGTGTTGGACTCGGGTAAACACATGCCAGGATTCCTTGTCCCCTGCTTTGAGCACAGTTTTATTACGCAGTCATACTATATTCACACCCTTTCCCCAGTTCGGATCATTCAGCTTATGGCTTTCTGCTGTCACGTGTAACCCCCTAACAGTTAGGTGATAATTATAAAATGTGTTCATGTTACACCACTTGAGCACAGCAGATATACATTTCCGAAGATTCAATCTTTCTGCCCAATCTGTCATCCAAGTTGGATGGTCCAACTACTTTTATACATCTTATTTACTTTGGCCAATCGCATTCTACCTTCCAGCAGAATTAGAAATTCATAGGTTAATTGAACTCAGAGATTTTCTCTCCCCATGCACCCCCCCCCCTCCTGTTGCCTAGTAACCTTACCTACACAAATCTGGTAGATTCAAGGGATCATTCTTATCTCATTGCAGTCCTGGAAATAAGAAGGGAGTCATTTTTCTTGTCTGTTTTCTGTCCCCTTATCAATGGAGACTGAATATGTCAATACATTACAGCTGGAAGCTGATTTTTTTTTTTGAACCTATTCGTGGGATGAACGTGTCACTGGCTGGCCAGCATTTATTGCTCATGCTCTTGAGAAGGTGGTGGTGAACAATTGTTGCAACTGAATGGCTTACTAGGCCATTCCAGAGAGCCAGTATTGCTGTGTCACATATAGGCCAAACCAGATAAAGATTTCCTTCCCTAAAGGGCATTAGTGAACTAGATGGATTTTTCCTGACAATTGACAATGATTTCATGATCATCAGTATGCTCTTAATTCTAGATATTTTTAGTTGAATTCAAGTTTCACCTTCTGCCGTAGCAGGATTCAAACCCAGCTCCCCAGAACATTATCTGGGGTTTTTCGTTAATGGTCAAGCGGTAATACCATTAGGTCATCACCTTCCCTGAATCCTTCTGATCATTTTCAAAAACCTTGGTAGCTTACAACGACCTGGCCTTCCCTTAATAGTAAGATATACATTCTATGCTTCATTGTTGCAAAAGAATGCAGTATGTCTAATAAAGTTTATTTCCCATTATGCTGTGGAGTAAATTGCTTGTTGGCCAAAACTCATAAGAAAATACAAAAATACAGTTTAAATCTATAATACTTGTTCAAAAATGATTATTGCTTATTTAGACAGACAACATCTTGTTATAGTACATAAGTGAGGCACACAGTGTGGTACCTTTGACACATATAAGGCATTCTGTGGCCTCCATTTTAAACTAATCTACTTTGTTTTAATAATCCTCAAAAAGCAGAGGGTTCTGTATCCCCTACTACACATATGATAATAGATTAGGACCAGAAGCAGGCTACTCAGTGCCTGAAGCCTGCTCCACCATTCAATAAAATCAGGCCTGATCTGATTGTACTCTTCCTCCTTCCTCCAATAACCTTTCACCCCCATGTTTATCAAGAATCAAAAATTTAGATCTGCCTTAAATTATTTGAAGACTCTGCTTCCACTGCCTTTTGAGAAAAAGAATTCCAAAGACACATGCTCTTCAGGGGAAAACAATTCTCCTCATTTCTGTCTTAATAATCCCTAGTTCTAAATTCTCCAACAAGAGAAAACATTCTCTCCCCATTCATTCTGTCAAGACCCCTCTGGCTCATAAAGGTTTCAATCCTGTCCCCGCTTATTCTTCCAAGTTCCAGTGGATACAAGCCTAGCCTATTCACCTTTTCCTCATGAGAAAACCTGCCCATTTCTAGCATGGCCTAGTAAACCTTAGAACTGCTTCCAGTATATTTATATCCATCCTTAAATAAGGAGACCAGTATTGTACATGGTACTCCAGATGTGCCTCAGAAGTGCCCTGTACAAGCATAAACCTCCTATTTCTATATAAAATTTCCTAATTAAACAATAGCATTCTATTAGTTTTCCTAATTTCTGCATCTGCATGCTATTTTTTGGGAAGAGAAAAGCACAGTCTAGTAGCTTACGGGGACAGTTAGTAAGAGTTTCTATGCTGAATCCAAGGAAATATCTTGTGCATAAAATTGAAGAAAAACTCAGATACGTGAAAATGATTACACTATTTATTGGAGGCCAGTAAACCAGTTGTGTAATCCTACATGCAGAATGTGAAAATGCATAAAAATAAGTTATTTTTAATATGTAACATTTGTGATACTAAATACTATAAAAAAATTGTAATTCTCTAGTTAACCAGTTGGGGATGCTGAATACCCATGCGTTCTTCTTTCGGCTGATAATGATGAACTTATACATTCAGAACTTGGTTTTTGTTGTATTCACTTATTTTGTCTTAAAACCTTGGACTCAAATTGCACCTGCCTAACAAAATGAAAGTTTTGAATTTTATATATATTTCATGACCTCAGAGCTTCTCATAGCTCGTTGTAGTCTATGAAATGCTTTGGAATTGTAAATACTGCCCATATAGGATTGTTAATCATTTTACAAGAGAATGCAAGTTTAATTTTAATAGCCAGGCTGAGGTGTTGTCCAACATTAACTGTGATAGGAGCAATGATCCCAGTTTTAATATAATAGTTTGAGATTGTAAATATTAAATCTACCTGCTGTTGATTATAATTGGACTATGTGATGAGAATACTATTCCTACCAGCCATAGATTTGATTGGTTCAGTGTTAGCTTTCTGATCTCTAGTTAGAAGGTTGTGAGTTTGAGGTATTTTCCAGGATTGAAGTACCTCATTTCAGCCGACAATTCAGTGCAAAGTGCATTGAATATTGCAGCAGCCTCTAAAGCTCTGGCTAAAACTCTCAGGACTACATCTTTGATTGCTGCTGTAACGTCTACATTTATTCCTGTATCCTATACTGCTGTATTGCACGTGCTCCGTCAAGCAAGTATGTTAGTTTCAAATGAGTAATGCGCTGCATCTCTCTCTTTGATAAATGAGAAGCATATCATCATATCAAATTATCTTACTGAAGCTATACATCCAGAAGGAAGTTTGATTATTCTTGTGTCAATAAAGTGCTTGAACTTTCAGAGCATGCTATTTCAGTGTGTTTTAATGGTTTATTCTCGAAAGTATGAGCGATGTAAACATTAAACATGGGTAACAAATTGTCCCTATATTGGTCCCTATATGGGAATCTTCAACAATAGGCATAGCCTAAAGTCAAAGATATGTCATTAAGATGTTAGGACGGCGGCGTGGGCTCGTTGGGCCGAAGGGCCTGTTTCCCGTGCTGTGTTGCTCTTTGTTCTTTGTTCTTAAACTTAAACAAACTTGATCTTATTGCATCAATAATCTTTCCACTTCCTTTTTTTGAAAAAAAAAGTAAGTTGAACCCAGATGCCATTGGGGGTATAGAAACAACACTCTTTGCATGTATTTTTGTTTCCTTTGCTCTACTAAAACATGGCATGAAATTCACCTATACAAATACAATAAAAGAAAATATTAGCAATGTTGTTTTAATGTGAGCAGTTTGAATGTTTTGAATTCAGTGCTCATGCCCAGTTTAGTTATATGATTAGAGTGGTACGATAGCACTGTGATTAGAACTGCTGCTTCACAGCTCCAGGGATCTGGGTTCGATTCCCAGCTTGGGTCACTGTCTGTGTGGAGTTTGCACATTCTCCTCGTGCCCACATGAATTTCCTTCACATGCTCCAGTTTCTTGCCACAAAATGTGTGGGTTAGGTTGATTGGATATGCTAAAATTTCCCCTTAGTGGCCTGAGATGATTAGGTTAGAGGAATTAGAGGGTAAACGAGTAGAGATATGGGGGTGGTCGATGCAGACTCGATGGGCCAGATGGCCTCTTCCTGGGTTTCTATGATTCTATGATTATTGAAGTCTTTGGTGTTTGAAGTCAATCTGAAGTGGTTTGGGTTTGCTTTGTAAGCATATGATCTTGCAGTGCCATTCTTTTATCATAAGGCTTTGTTTTCAGTCATATATAACGAGATGAAAAATAAGTTCAACTGGAAGTATTTGACTTCGTAAAATAGTATGGAGGACGTTTCCACTCATGGACTATCGGTGGCTGACAACAGAGGGGGGGAAACCTCTGGCCTCCCAGTCACGTGTTTCTCGGCCGCATGAAGTGACACGCTGTTTACTGGTGACCATGACACCACAGAATCCTGCAACAGCAACCTCTGCAAGACATGCTGGATCATCGACATGGATGCCATTATCTCACGTGAGAACATCATCTACCAGGTACATGGTACATGCTCTTGCAACTTGGTCAACGTTATCTGCCTGATACACTGAAGGAAAGGATGTTCCAAGGCATGGTATATTGGGGAGACTTTGCAGAAGCTACGACAATCAATGAATGAACGCTGCTTGACAATCACCAGGCAGGAGTGTTCTCGTCCTGTCAGGGAACACTTCAGCAGCCACGGGCATTCAGCCTCTGATTTTTTGGGTAAGCGTCCTCCAAGGCGGCCCTCGTGACACACGACAATGCAGAATCGCTGAGTAGAAACTGATAACCAAATTCTGCACACTTGAAGATAGCCTCAACCGGGATCTTGGGTTCATGTCACATATCTGCAACCCCCACAACTTGCAGAATCTCACTAACTGTCCAAGCTGGAGACAATACACTCCTCTTTAATCTGTGCTTAACCCTCTCTCCACTCATTGTCTTTACCTTTAAGACTTGATTCTCTGTAAAGACTCGCATTCCAACCATTATCTTGTAAATTGATTTTGTGTCTATATATGTGCCCTGTTTGTGAACACAACTCCTCATCTACCTGAAGAAGGAATGACACTTTGAAATAAACCTGTTGGACTTCAACCTGGTGTTATGAAACTTATAGTTTTGACTATTCCCCAGTGACTCTTGTGCTACTTTTTACAGCCATTTGAGAATGTGTTGGAGATGACAATGCTGCGTATGTAACACACAATCAGACATGGTTACAACTGTGAGTTCATTTTGAACATTGTGAATACCTTGTATGTGAGCGATTTTGTTTTTAGGCACTCTCCTAATCATGTGTTTTCAGTTTTATCATTCCATAATTGACAAATTGCAGAGCTGGGCCGAGAGGTGGCAAATGGAGTTTAATGCGGAAAAGTGCGAGGTAATTCACTTTGGCAGGAATAACAAATGTGTAGAGTATAGGGCTAATGGTAGGACTCTTAATAGTGTTGAAGAACAGAGGGATCTTGGTGTATGTGTGCATAGATCCCTGAAAGTTGGCAATCAAGTCCATAAGGTTGTTAAGAAGGCATATGGAGTCTTAGCTTTTATTGGTAGGGGGATTGAATTTCGGAGCCGCAACGTCATGTTGCAACTGTACAAAACTCTAGTGCGGCCGCACTTGGAGTATTGTGTGCAGTTCTGGTCCCCACATTATAAGAAAGATGTGGAGGCATTGGAGAGGGTACAGAGGAGGTTTACCAGGATGTTGCCTGGTATGGAGGGCAGGTCTTATGAAGAGAGGCTGAGGGATTTGAGGTTGTTTTCGTTGGAAAGAAGGCGACTAAGAGGAGACCTTATTGAAACATATAAGATGATTAGAGGTTTAGATAGGGTGGACAGTGATAGCCTTTTTCCTAGGATGGAGAAAGCTAGCACGAGGGGACATAGCTTTAAATTAAGGGGTGGTAGTTATAAGACAGATGTCAGAGGTAGGTTCTTTACCCAGAGGGTGGTAAGGGTATGGAATGCCCTGCCTGCTGCAGTTGTAGATATGCCAAGTTTGGTGGCGTTTAAGAGGTTAGTAGATAAGTTTATGGATGAAAAGGGTTAGAGGGTTATTGCTTTTTGTTAATTGGTCGGTGCAACATCGAAGGCCGAAGGGCCTGTTCTGTGCTGTAATGTTCTGTGTTCTATAATTGTCACACTTAGTTGCAATGCTTCATTTTGCTTTGTTGCCATTTTGTCAATTAAACTACACAACTTGTGCACAGGTTTACATGCACATCCTAAAGATGCTCAGCAGCCTTATCTTTGTGACTTGTAGGATTGATTGTCAGTTAGGAAGTCATGAAAGATTGTCATTGGGTTGAGCTTGCTTGTCTTATACGCAATATGGAATTTGCATTTTTGTAGTTTACATATCCAGTGTTTCATACAAGTACTGACTTGATAAGTGGATTATTGATTAGTTATCACTTCAAACTTCTACAAATAGAAGTGAAATTGTAAAACATCCATAATTGAACCTGCTTTTCTAAAAATAACATGTCTCGGATCGAGTGTTCGAGGTCCTCAAGGGGGAGGGGGATCAGCCTCAAGTTGTGGTTCATGTAGGCACCCATGACGTAGGAAGGATAAGGGATGGAGATATAAAACAGAAATTCAAGGAGTTGGGGTGGAAGCTTAGGGCTAAAACAAACAGAGTGGTTATTTCTGGGTTGTTACCTGTGCCACGGGATAGCATGGAGAAGAATAGAGAGAGAGAACATTTAAACTCGTGGCTAAAGGGGTGGTACAGGAGGGAAAGGTTCAGATACTTGGACAACTGGGGCTGTTTCTGGGGTAGGTGGGACCTCTATAAGAGGAATGGTCTGCACCTGAACCAGAAGGGAACTAATATCTTGGAGGAAAAATTTGCCGGTGCTATTCAGAGGGGGGATGGGACCATGAGTAGCTCAAACGTACAGGAGAATGGGAATATCGAGATCATGGATAAGTTTTCTGGGTCTCAGCAGGGTACTGGTAGGTGCGAGGATGGTTTGAAGTGTGTATACTTCAATGTGAAGAGCATACGCAATAAGGTGAGCGAACTTGCAGCCTGGATAGATACCTGGGACTTCAATGTTGTGGCCATTTCCGAGACATGGATAGAGCAGGGACAAGAATGGATGTTGCAGGTTCCGGGGTTCAGATGTTTCAGTCGGAGCAGAGTAGATGTTAGAAGAGGGGGAGGTGTGGCATTGTTAGTCAAAGACTGTTTTACGGTGGCAGAAAGGACATTTGATGTGGACCTGTCTATTGAGGTAGTTTGGGGCTGAGATTAGAAACAAGAGAGGAGAGGTCACCTTGTTGGGAGTTTTTTTTTACAGGCCTCCAAAAAGTTCCAGACATGTGGAGGAAAAGATTGCAAGCATGATTCTGGACAAAAGTGAAAGTAACAGGGTAATTGTTATGGGGGACTTTAACTTTGCAAATATTGATTGGAAAAGTTTCAGCTCTAGCATGTTAGAGGGGTCAGTTTTTGTGCAAGGTGTGCAAGAGGGTTTTATGACTCAGTATGTAGATAAGCCAACAAGAGATGAGGCTACATTGGATTTGGTTCTGGGTAATGAACCAGATTAGGTATTAGGCTTGGAGGTAGGTGAGCACTTTGGTGATAGTGACCACAATTCGGTTACATTTACCTTAGTGATGGAAAGGGATAGACATATACCAAAGGGAAGAAGTTACAGCTGGGGGAAAGGTAATTATGAGGCTATTAGGCAAGATTTAGGATACATAGGGTGGACTCGGTAACTGCAGGGGGTGGGAACACCTGAAATGTGGAACTTATTCAAGGAACAGCTACTGCGAGTCCTTGATAAATATGTACCAGTCAGGCAGGAAAGAAGTGGTAGAGCCAGGGAACCGTGGTGTACTAACGAAGTTAGTTCACTGGTGAAGAGAAAAATGGAGGCTTATATAAAGATGAGACATGAAGGCTCGGTTAGGGCACTGGACAGTTATAAATTAACCAGGAGGGAGCTAAAGAGGGAGATTAGAAGAGGACATGAGAAGACTTTGGCAGATAGGATAAAGGAGAACCCTAACGCTTTTTATAGATATGTTAAGAATAAAAGATTGGTTAGCTCAAGATTAGTGCCAATCAAAGACAGTAGTGGGAAATTGTGCGTGGAGCCTGTAGAAATTGGTGAGGCATTGAATGAATATTTTTCGTCGGTCTTCATGCGGGAAAATGTCAACGGAGTTGGGGAGAATACTGGGATACAGGGTTGTAGACTAGACAGGATGGAGGTACATAAGGAGGAGGTGTTGGCTATTCTTGAGAGTATGAAAATAGATAAACCCCCTGGGCCGGATGGGATTTATCCCAAGTTGCTCTGGGAGGCTAGAGAAGAGATTGCTGAGCCTTTGGCTTTGATCTTCATGTCGTCATTGGCTACAGGTGTAGTGCTGGAAGACTGGAGGATGGCAAATGTTGTCCCCTTGTTTAAGAAGGGGAGAAGAGACCATCCTGCAAATTACAGACCAGTGAGCCTTACATCTGTAGTGGGGAAAGTTTTGGAAAGAATTATAAGGGATAGGATTTATAGTCATTTAGAAAGAAATGAATTGATTAGGGATAGTCAGCATGGATTTGTGAAGGGAAGGTCATGCCTCACAAACCTTATTGAGTTTTTTGAAAAGGTGACTAAAGAGGTGGATAAGGGTAAGGCAGTTGATGTGGTGTACATGGATTTTAGCAAGGCGTTTGATAAGGTTCCCTGTAGAAGACTACTGCAGAAAATGCAGATGCATGGGATTGAGGGAGATTTAGCAATTTGGATTAGGAATTGGCTAGCTGTTGGAAGACAGAGGGTGGTGGTTGATGGGATATATTCAACTTGGAGTTTAGTTACGAGTGGTGTACCTCAGGGATCTGTTTTGGGGCCACTGTTGTTTGTTTTTATAAATGATCTGGATGAGGGTGTAGAGGGATGAGCTAGTAAATTTGCTGACAACATCAAGGTCGGAGGAGTTGTAGACAGTGAGGATGGATGTTACAGTTTGCAGAGGGACATAGATAAGTTGCAGAGCTGGGCCGAGAAGTGGCAAATGGAGCTTAATGTGGAAAAGTGTGAAGTGATTCACTTTGGTAAGAGTAATATGTGTACAGAATATAGGGCTAATGGTGGGACTCTTAGTGTAGATGAGCAGAGAGATCTCAGTGTACAGGTGCATAGATCTCTGAAAGTTGGTACTCAAGTTGATAAGGTTGTTAAGGAGGCCTATAATGTGTTAGCATTTATTGGTAGAGGGATTGAATTTCGGAGCTGAGATGTCATGTTGAAACTGTACAAAACTCTAGTGCAACCGCACTTGGAGTATTGTGTACAGTTTTGGTCGCCACATTATAAGAAAGATGTGGAGGCATTGGAAAGGCTGCAGAGGAGATTTACCGGGATGTTACCTGTTATGATGGGTAGGTCTTATGAGGAAAGGCTAAGGGACTTGAAGTTATTTTCATTAGAGAGAAGAAGGCTAAGAGGTGACTTAATTGAGACATATAAGATGATCAGAGGTTTAGATAGGGTGGATAGTGAGAGCTTTTTTCCTCAGATGGAGATGGATAACACAAGGGGACATAGCTTTAAATTAAGAGGTGGTAGTTATAGGACAGATGCTAGAGGTAGGTTCTTTACTCAGAGGGTAGTAGGGGTGTGGAATGCCCTGCCTGTAGCAGTTGTGGACTCGTTAAGTTTAAGGGCATTCAAATGGGCAGTGGATAGGCATATGGATAGCATTGGAATAGTTTAGGATAGAGGGTCATAAAATTGGTTACGTTGGTCGGCGCAACATCGAGGGCCAAAGGGCCTGTACTGCGCTGTAATGTTCTATGTTCTAACATTGATCTAAGGATGTGATTATTAACCCTTTCATAAGGGCATTAAGTGATCCACCAATAACTATCCTGAAGAAGCTTCAAATCAGCGACACACAGCCAAAAACAACTGGTTCGCTTTAAGGTAATTAACAGTACCATGGCTGCAGAGCAGAAATAAGAATAAACAATGAACCTAATTACACCTTTGCAGCTCACGAGACAAACAACCTTTTTCACTTCAATAGTAGAAGTTATTATAACTGATGAGGCAAACCTACAACTTTGAAACCTTCACTTCAGACAACAAATATCTCAACTTATCAGGCCTGCACCAAGTAGGAACTAAGCTGATTTAATTTTTAGCTGTGGATATTGAAGGAAATAAAGAAGAGTATTAAAAACTGATGCGTACAGAGAGGCTAAAAATAATGGGGAATTAGAAGATTGGGAAAGATTTAAAAAACAACAAAGAATGATTAAGAATAAAAGCGATAAAGAAAGAAAAGAGTATGAAACTAAATTGGCTCTAAATATAAAAAAAAGATAGTAAAAGCTTTTACAAATATATAAAGAAGAAGAGAGTGGCTTTAGTGAATGTTGGACTCGTGGAGGACGAGAGAAAGGATTTAATGGTGGGAAACAAAGAAATGGCTGAGACTTTAAATAAGTTTTTTGTGTTGGTCTTCACGGTGGAGAATACAAATAACTTACCGAATATTAAAGATAAAGGGTTGGTAGGAGATGAGGTCCTTAATACAATTATTGTTACTGAAGAGGTAGTGCTTGGTGGACTAATGGGACTGAAGGTAGACAAGTCTTGGGACTGAATGGAATGCACCCCAGCGTACTGAAAGAAATGGCAGAAGTAATAGCAGATGTGTTAGTAGATATTTATCAAAATTTGCTGGACTTTGGGGAAGTGCCGGCGGATTGGAAAACAGCTACTGTTACACCACGGTTTTAAAAAGGTAGTAGACAAAAGAACGGGTAACTACAGACCAGTTAGCTTAACACCCATAGTTGGGAAAATGCTAAAATCTATCATTAAACAAGAAATAGCAAGACACCTAGAAAAGAACGGTTCGATCAAGCAGACGCAGCATGGATTCATGAAGGGAAAGTCGTGTTCTTACAAATTTACTGAATTTTTATGAAGATGTGACTAATGCAGTAGACAGAAGGGAACCGGTGGATGTCGTGTTTTTAGATTTCCAGAAGGCGTTCGATCAGGTGCCTCACAAAAGGTTGCTGCAGAAGGTTAGGGTACTCGGTGTTGGGGGTAAAGTGTTAGTGTGAATTGAGGATTGACTATCTAACAAGAAGCAGAGAGTTGGAATAAATGGGTGCTTTTCTGGTTGGCAGTTGATGACTAGTGATGTGCTGCAGGGATCGATGCTGGAGCCTCACCTGTTTACCATATACATAGATGATCTGAAGGAGGGGGCTGACGTAGGATAACTAAGTTTGCTGATGACATGAAAATGAGTGGAAAAGCAAATTGCGTGGAGGACACAGAAAGTCTGCAAAGAGATTTGGATAGGCTAAGTGAGTGGGCACGGACCTGGCAGATGGAGTATAACGTTGGGAAATGTGAGGTTATCCACTTTGGAAGAGATAATAGTGGGTTGGAATATTATTTAAATGGTGAGAAGTTGCAGTACGCTACTGTGCAGAGGGACCTG
This sequence comes from Sphyrna mokarran, assembly GCA_024679065.1. Classification (NCBI taxonomy): domain Eukaryota; kingdom Metazoa; phylum Chordata; class Chondrichthyes; order Carcharhiniformes; family Carcharhinidae; genus Sphyrna; species Sphyrna mokarran. The sequence goes on along the minus strand of JAGIQG010000010.1, from coordinate 33,914,502 downwards.
GGGATTCTTGTGCACGAATTTCAAAAACTCAATCTGCAGGTGCAGCAGGTGATCAAGAAGGCAAATGGAATGTTGGCCTTTATTGCAAGGGGGATAGAATATAAAAGTAGGGAAGTTTGCTGCAACTATACAAGGCACTGGTGAGGCCACAACTGGAGTACTGTGAGCAATTTTAGTCCCCTTATTTACTAAAGGATGTATTGGCCTTGGAGGGATTACAGAGAAGGTTCACCAGGCTAGTACTGGAGATGACGGGGTTTGCTTATGAGGAGAGATTGAGTGATAGGCCTGTACTCGTTGGAGTTTAGAGGAGGGATCTTATAGAGACATATAAGATAATGAAGGGGCTAGATAGGATGGAGGTAGAGAGATTCTTTCCACTTAGAAAGGAAACCAGAACGAGAGGGCACAGCCTCAAAATAAGGGGGAGGGGGCAATTTCAAACAGAGTTGAGGAGGAACTTCCCCCCTCAGGGGTTGATGAATCTCTGGAATTCTCTGCCCATTGATGTGGTGGAGGCTATGTTGTTGAATATGTTTAAGTCACGGGTAAATAGATTTCTGATTGATAAGAGAATTAAGGATTATGGGGAGCAGATGGGTAAGTGGAATTGATACACTTCAGATCAGCCATGATCTTATTGAATGGTGGGACAGGCTCGAAGGGCTGGATGGCCTACTCCTGCTTCTATTTCTTATGTTCTTTATAAGCATCCTTTTATCTTAATTAATAATTAACTTCTGTGTATGTGTTAAAATTTTATATTTTCTTAAGTAACTTCCAGAGCAATAGAAAAAAAATAAACTAATCTTTTCATTATTAAGTAAGAAGGCTTTGCTGCTGGGTTATTTTAAATTAAATTGAATATTTCACAGGTGAGAAAATGCATGCACACACAAATTCATTGTTCATGGGCGACTTTGGGGAAACACTTTTTAAATCATCTGCAGCATAGTTAAAGTGAAAACAACAAATGACAGATTGGTTAAGATTTGTCGGAGAAGCAGGAATAACTGATTTTTAAAAAAATACAAAGGTAATGAAAAACAGGAAATGTGATGTTTAAATAGTGAGAACACAAACAACGTCAGGATGTAGTCTGTTCTAAGATTCAGAAGTAATTACATGCTGTACCAGGAACAAGATAAGCAGATTAGGAGCGCAAAAGGATATTTTATTTAATCTTTATTTTGCCAGATGTGTTAATTAGAAACCAATTCTCGTTTACAATAACGACAAGGCCTAGAGGCTAATGTCACAGCAATAAAAATTACACAATAATACAGTTCATCTGAACACTAAAAGCAATCAAATAGAAATTAACAATGAGAGAGAATTGATAGTTTAGCAAATATAAATATCAGTCAACAGCTTTAGCCATTCAGCAAAAGGCATCCACAGGAATAAAATTAGTTAGCTTCAGCTTTGGTGGTATCTTCTTGTAGTCATTGACAGCCACAAACCGAAATGAGTGGCTAATTTGATCAGTGCCGTGATGAACACTGAGATTAGCATGACTGGAAGTAATTCCAATTCACAATGCCTATAGAAAGGGTGGGAAAACTGTAAAAGCAGGAGTAGTAATGATGGAAACAATTACAGCACTAAAAAGGTCGGTTATCAACAAGGATGAGCAAGTCGTAGCAACTGTCTGGTTAGAGTTGAAGATTCGTGTAAGTTGTAAAACTCTGGTGAGAGTTGTCTATGGGCCTCTTGAGGCCAAGAAGGTACCAGACTAATAAACGTGGAAATCAGAGAAGTTCATTGTAAAAACTTAGTTGTCTAATTGAAGAATTATATAGTACATTTGGTCCATTAGGCCCATGCTGGCTCTTTAAAACAGTTATCCTATCCATCTCATTCCTGGTTGCTCTGAAATGCTCTCCTTTCAAGTAATATATCTCAATTTCGCTTCTGAAAGTTATGAATGAATCTGCTTCCCCTGTCCTTTCAAGCAATGTATTTCAGATCAATGTGACTTGTTGCATTTGCAAAAATGTGAATCCAATTACAGGCAAGCTGTTTTTATATTCTCTTCATGGGATGTGAGTATCACTAGCTTGACCAACAACAATTATTTGTTGACCATTTGAGATGTTGATGTTGAGCAACCACCTTGAACTGCTGCAGCCTGAATGTTGTAGGTACAAAGTGCTGCTAGCAAAGGAGTTCTAGAATGTAGATCCAGTGCCAGTGAAAGAATGACTATATCGTCCAAGTCAGAATGGTGTCAGGCTTGAAGCGGGACTTGCAGGTCATGGTGTTTTCATACATCTGCTGCCCTATATTTTCTAGCTGGTTGAGGTTGCAGATTTGGAACGTACTGTTGAAGGAGGCTTGCTGAGTTGCTTAAGTGCACCTTGTAGATGTTACACATATAGCCACTGCATTGGTGATAAAGAAAGTGAACGTTGGGGTGCCAATCAAATGGGCAGCTTTGACTTGGATTGTGTTGAGCTTCTTGAGTGTTACAGCTGCAGGTGTCCAAGCAAGTGGATAGTATTACATCACATCCTGATTTCTGCCTTGTAGATGGTGAACTGGCTTTGGGAAGTTAGGAGGTGAGTTGCTGTCGCAGATTTGCCACTTTCTGACCTGCTCTTCAACAATAGTATTTATATGACTTCTGACCTGCTCTTTAGCAACAGTGTTTATATGGTTTGTCCATTCTTGACAATGATAACCCCCAGGATGTTAAGTGTGGAGGATTCAGAGATGGTAATGTCATTGAATGTCGTGGGCAAATAGTTAGATTCTCTTGTCAGAGATGCTCATTGCCTGGTAGTCGTGTGGCACAACTGTTGCTTGCCAATTATCAGCCCAAGCCTGAATATTGTCCAGGTCTTGCTGCGTGCAGACCAGGAGTATCAGTAGAATTGTGAACCTGTTGATGTAGGTGAGGTGTAAGTTAGAAAGTCTGAGCGATTAGCAGAATGTGACAACAATAGATAGGTAAAAGAGGACTTTGCCTAGAGAGGAAATGTAGTGAGTAAATTTTCTTTTTCTTTTTCCTATGCTTGAATGCATTGAATTTTCCAGCTACCACCGATACCAAAAGAAATGGCTGCGGGCAGCACATGCCTGGTTGAGTTAATTTAAGTGTGTCACTTTCTCAAGTTCACTGCATCAAAATAATCTCTATTCACTTTGCACAGGTGACTCAGTAGTTGCAAGTGCATGAATAAATGATTTGCTTGGAATATTGGTTAATGAAGAAATTATTTTTAAAAATTGAAAAAAAAACAGGATTTTAATTGCTTCCATGGGGAATGACGCCAAATTGCTGAGGGGGTTTATCAATTCTGAGGAGATCTCAACAAATTGTAAAAAAAATTAACAAACTGTCATTACAGACATTACAAATCAAATACAAATTATAATTCACAAATCAATTAAAACATGGATAAATGTGAAATATTATATTTTGACAAGAAAAATAAGGAAGTTGTGTAGATTTTTCATGATAGAATGTAAGCTTCACTGGCTAGGCCAGCGTTTATTGCTCATCCCTAATTGTCCTTCTTGAACCACTGCAGTTCATGTTGAATAAATAACCTACAGTGCTGCCAGGGAGGGAATTCCAGGATTTTGACATAGTGACAATGAAGGGCAATATATTTCCGAGTCAGGATGGTGAGTGACTTGGAGAGGAACTTCCAGGTGGTGCTGCCCTTGTCCTTTTAGATGGTAGTGTAGTGGATTTGGAAGGTGCTGTTGCAGCAGCTTTCGTGAGATTCTTCAATGCATCTTGTATATAAGATTCTAAATTGAGTAAAGGAGCAAAGGGAGCTGGGAGTTCTAATAGCAATATTTTTAAAAATTGTCTTGTTAACCTAAGAACTGGGGTTTATTTCTAGGATAGAATTGGAAGATAAATAAGTTATGCAATGCCAGTATCAAGTCTTAATCACAATATACTTGGAGTTCTGCATAAGTGACCAAAGAGGTGGATGGGGGTAAGGCAGTTGATGTGGTATATATGGACTTTAGAAAGGCGTTCGATAAGGTGGCCCATGGAAGGCTTCTGCAGAAAATGCAGATGTATGGGATAGAGGGTGATTTAGCTAATTGGATTAGGAATTGGCTAGCAGATAGAAGACAGAGGGTGGTGGTTGATGGGAGATATTCATCGTGGAGTTCGGTTACAAGTGGTGTACCTCAGGGGTCTGTTTTGGGGCCCCTGCTGTTTGTAATTTTTATAAATGATCTGGATGAGGGTATTGAAGGATGGATTAGTAAATTTGCGGATGACACTAAAGTCGGTGGAGTGGTAGATAGTGAAGAGGGGTGTTATAGTTTGCAGAGAGACTTGGACAAGTTGCAGAGCTGGGCCGAGAGGTGGCAAATGGAGTTTAATGTGGAAAAGTGTGAGGTAATTCACTTTGGCAGGAATAACAAATGTGTAGACTATAGGGCTAATGGTAGGACTCTCAATAGTGTAGAGGGATCTTGTTGTATATGTGCATAGATCCCTGAAAGTTGGCAATCAAGTCGATAAGGTTGTTAAGAAGGCATATGGAGTCTTAGCTTTTATGGGTAGGGGGTTGAATTTCGAAGCCGCAACGTCATGTTGCAATTGTACAAAACTCTAGTGCAGCCACACTTGGAGTATTGTGAGCAGTTCTGGTCCCCACATTATAAGAAAGATGTGGAGGCATTGGAGAGGGTACAGAGGAGGTTTACCAGGATGTTGCCTGGTATGGAGGGCAGGTCTTATGAAGAGAGGCTGAGGGATTTGAGGTTGTTTTCGTTAGAAAGAAGGCGGCTAAGAGGAGACCTTATTGAAACGTATAAGATGATTAGAGGTTTAGATAGGGTGGACAGTGATAGCCTTTTTCCTAGGATGGGGAAAGCTAGTACGAGGGGACATAGCTTTAAATTAAGGGGTAGTAGTTATAGGACGGATATCAGAGGTAGGCTCTTTACCCAGAGGGTGGTTAGGTTATGGAATGCCCTGCCTGCGGCAGTTGTAGATGCGCCAAGTTTGGTGGCCTTTAAGAGGTTAGTAGATAAGTTTATGGGCGAAAAGGGAATGGTTTAGTTTGGAGGGTCATTGCTTTTTCCTAATTGGTTGGCGCAACATCGAAGGCCGAAGGGCCTGTTCTGCGCTGTAATGTTCTATGTTCTATATTATAAGAAAAGAGAATAGAGACACTGGAAAGAATACAAAACAATTTACAAGAACAATAACAGGAATGTTGAGATATACCTATCGGGAGAGGATTCCCTCCCTGGCAGCACTGTAAGTTACTTTTACAACATAGACTGCAGTGGTTCAAGAACAACATGCTTGGATCTCCATTGCCTTGAAGAGAGAGGCCTGTTGGGTCACTTAAGAGAGATCTTTAAAATTATGCAGTGTTTTAGTTGAATAGATATGGATACTTGAGCGGAAGAGCTAAACTAGATTCATCAAAGAAGATAGTCACCAAAAATCAGATAGGGAATTCAGAAAAGTCCTATTTATCCCGAGAATGAACTTGTACCACAAGAAGTGGTTGTAGTACAAATATAGTTTGAGGGAGGCTAAGCAAGCTTATGGGGGTGAATGGAACAAGCAGTTACGATGATGGAGTTAGATAAGGAGAACAAGAGCAAGCTTGAATGGAGCTTAAATGCTGACATAGACTAATCGGGTTGAATGAGTTCTTCCTGCATTGTGTATTCGTTGTATGTAATCCCATATGTTTAACTGGAGATTCATATACAAATTTAGCAAATTCTTAACATTACCAGCATGATTGAGGGCAAGGAGCAGTAATGCGAATTGAACAATATTAGTATATAAGATGCTTCCCAAGGATCTGCGTGTGTAGCTCACTGGAATTGTTAACAACATGAGCAATAGTAAATAAACAGAAAGTTGCTGTGTATAATTCAAGGCCCTGAACATAAATCTTGGGTAGGAATAATGACATTATATTGATCCAACCCCATTTGTAGTATTGTGCACAAACAATAGATATTTTGGACAAGTTACAACAAAAGACAATTAAATTAAAAGTTTTGATCAAGCAAATAAGCTGCAAAAAGAGACTGTGAGAAACCTTGCACTGGACAAAGGCTCATATAGACGAAATCTAGCTAAAATATTTAAAAGATTGAGAGCTCACTTGTCCAACATCGGTATAATCACATTGAATCCAGGGGCTGAACATTTGTTTTTGAATTAAAATTTTTGCCACACATCCACATGATCACTTTGTCTTTAGAAAGTTCAAAAATACATTTTCAAAAGCTTAAAATATAAATTACTTTGTTGATTTATTAACAGGAACTAGATTAATAACTTAATAGCAAAGAAAGTTTAACAGTAAGATGCAGAATTTAATAATTCTTCAAGTCAAGAAAAACAACCTAATGGCAATCAGAAAATAACTGTTCAATTTTTCTGAAGGCAATTCAAATAATCAGAGTAGAATATAGTGGAATACACCATTAGCTTATCCTCTAAATCCGATAAGAAAAGCCATAGATGACTGAAGAGGTAAGAGACTATATAAAACTGGAAAAAATCATGAAAAAGTACAAAAATGCAGACATCCTGCTCATTGGGAGAGATGCAAAGTAGTGAATGAAAAGAAAGTGTAAGGAATATCAAAATCATCACAAAGTGTTAAAATTATGTTAGATGACAGGTGATGTCTAAGAGCAACCAATTATGATGATACATGTTGAATAATTACTCTATGTTAGGATTTACAATAAAGAAAGAAGACAGCACGGTGAATATTCAGTATAGAAAAAAGTCTCAACACCAGGTTAAAGTGCAGCAGGTTTATTTGGCAGCACAATCTTTCGGAGCGCTGTTCCTCCATCAGGTGAGTGAGGACTTGTGTTCACGAACAGGGCATATACAGACACGAACTCAATTTACAAGATAATGGTTGGAATGTGAGTCTTTACAGGTAATCACGTCTTAAAAGTATAGACAATGTGAGTGGAGAGAAGACCAAATACAGGTTAAGAGGTGTGTATTGTCTCCAGCCAGGACAATTAGTGAGATTTTGCAAGCCTAGGGAAGTGGTGGGGGTTACACATAGTCTGACATGACCCAAAGTCACGGTTGAGGCTGTCCTCATGTATGCAGAACCTGGCTATCAATTTTTGCTCAGCGATTCTGCGTTGTGCGTTATGAAGGCTGCTTTGGAGAACACTTACCTGAAGATCAGAGGCTGAATGTCCATGACTGCTGAAGTGTTTTCCAATTGGAAAGGAACACCTGGTGTTGTGAGACTTCTTACAATGCTTATCCCAGGCCAATGTCAGCATCTCCACATCAATATGGCAGTGATGTACACCTTAAGTATGGCAGCTAGTCACAGCGGATCAGCATGTATATGTAAGGAATTGGTCATGCCTGATGAATATGATTGAATTTTTTATTTGAAGAGGTGGCAATAGGAATCATCAAAGAAAATATCGGTAGATGTATATGGGTGGCTTCCCGAAGGCATGTAACAAAGCCTATTATAAAGGTCATTGGTTAAAGTTAAGCTTATGGAATTGAAGGCAGATTCTTGACCTAGTTATGAAAATTGCTGAGTGGCAGAAGAGAGAATAGAGATAATGAACGTGTGTTCTAATTGGTGGGATGTAACTAGTGCTACCTCACAAAAATTTATGTGGGCTTCAACATTCACAATAATTACTCACAACTTGTATGATGGGATCAAGAATCATGACAATTTTGTCAATGAAACTGAAGATAGATGGCAGTATAAGCACTTTGGATGAAACATAAAATTGCAAAGAGATATTAACATATTAAATGAGTGGACAAAGCTCATTTGAATGAATTTAAATATAATCACATACAAAGTCATTCACTTTGGACCTAAAAGAGAGAGAGAGAGAAAAAAACAATACTTTCTGACTGGTGGAAACATAGAAACTTGGTGACCCAGAGAGACTGGAGAAGAGGGATGGGAGGCTTCTATGTACATAGATTGTTAAATTGTCACAAATAGGCACAGAGTATGATAAAAAAGGCTGGACTTTATATCACAGGACTAGAACTTAGAAGGGTAAAAGTTATGGTCTAATAAAACAACGCCTGGAATACTGTGCTGTGAGCAATTCTGAGTACCATGCCTAAAAAAGACTATAATTGCTTTGGAGACTACAGCAAAGAGTTACCAGATTGATGACTGAATGCCGAAATTTAAATTATAGAGAGATTACATAAATGCAGCTTGTGTACTGTGGATTTTAGAAAGTTAGTTAATTTAGAAAATCAATTTTTCAAAGACTTTAAAGGAATGGATAATGTATATAGGGAGAAACTATTTTCACTGAATAGCTGAATGAAATTCTGTGAAACGGTTTCCAAGTAATAACTCGGGAATTCCCATGTAAACTCTTTACCAGAAATATTGTCAAAATGTACAAAGTGCATAGGCAAATCATCACACATCTGAAACATAAAAGCCTTGACATTGTGGTAGCATTCTCTGAGTCAGTAAATTATATTTGTTTAAGCAGCACTTGAGAGATTTCAATGTAATACATTGAAATATTAAGGAATGTTGCACATTTTGGAGTCCTGTGTTTGGGCAGGGGACTTTTTAAATTTTAAGCTGATCTCTCATCTGCTCTGAAATATGCATAATGAACCCATTTGAACAAGAGCAGGAGAGTTTTTCTGGTGTCTTGGTGAACCAACATCTGAACAAGTTAGCTGAACTTATAGTCTTAGAGGCAGCAGACAGTGAGGTCAGAGAGGAATATGGGCATAAAATTAAAATGTAAAGCAATTGAAAACTCATCAATAAGCTTGCACACTGAATGAAGATATTCCACAAAGCAATTTCCCATTCTGCATTTAATGCCCCAGTATAGAGCAGTATGTGTTGCAACTAGCAACTGTAGCATACTAACTTGAAAGAAATATAAGTAGATTGCCATTTCATGTGGAGGGGTAAATGAAGATAGAAAAATAGGTGAAAGAGGGTAAGTGTTACAACTTACACGACATTACGACAACTCAGTGACCATCACTGTTACTGTGCAGATACTGGGATTTAGGCCAATATCTGTGGGAGTTTGCGCATTCTCCCCGTGCTTGCGTGGGTTTTCTCTGGGTGCTCGGGTTTTCTCCCACACTCCAAAGATGTACTCTTAGGCTGATTGGCGAAACAAATTGTGCCTAAATTGTCTCCCCAATTTGGTTCCAATGCAGATTTCCATAAACATAGACAAGGGTCATGGGTGGAAGTGGGAACGTTAAAATGGTGGCATGGACTCGTTGGGCCGAAGGGCTGTTTCTCATGCTGAGTTGTTCTTTATTTTGTTTAACTTCTTGCTTGGAATGGAAAAGGCAGGAGTGTTATAGGTGACTGAAGAGTAGGTCAGAGTGTTATGGAGGGAACAGCCCCTTCAGAATGCTGAAAGGCGAATGGAAGATAGTGATGGCATCAGCTGGAAATGATGAATGTGAAGGCTGGTGGAGAACCCTATTTCAGCTCTAGGAGCAAAGAGAAAGGTGAGAGCAGAATTGTAGGAAATTGAAGAGGTACAGTTGTTGAGCCCTCTCAATCACAATGGAGGAGAATCCTCGCTTGACCATAAAGGATGGTGTATCAGAAGGATTGGTATGAAAAGTGGCAGTGCTCTAGCTGTGATCTCACCCTACACAATTAACAAAACTTCACTATTTTTATGTTTCATTCCCATTGCAGTAAACAACAGGATTTTGCCTTACTAATCACTTGCTATATCTATAGAGGACATTTTGTCATTCATGTACCAGGAAACTCAGCAGTTCTACTCCAATTAAATAACATTTTTTCAATTCTTCCTGCAAATTAGACAAGTTCACCTTTTCCCACATTATAGTCCATCTCCCAATTTTTTGTCCACTCAGTCATTTAATCTGTCTATAATTCTGTGTAGGCTCCTTATGTCCTCTTCCAATTTATTTTCCTGCCTATCTTTGTCCTCAGAAAATTTAGCAACCATACATTTGACCTTGTCATCCAAGACGTTAATATAGATTGTAAATAATTGAGACTACATCACTGGTCCCTATAACACGCCACTCGTTCTAGCTTGCCAATCCAAAACAGACTAATTTAGCCTTGCTTTCTACTTTCTGTTAATGAATCATCTATCTGTGCTAACAAGTTGTTCCCCTATACCATGAGGTCTTATTTCGTATAATAATCTTTGATGTGGCACTTTGCCAAATGCCTTCTGGAAGTTGAAGTACACCAAACATACAGGTTCCCCTTTATCCAAATTGCTTGTTACTGCATCAAAGAACTCTAATAAGTTAGTTATACACAAAATCTTGTTGAGTCTGCCTGATTGCATTGAGATTTGCCTAGTACTCCACTATAACCTCAATTGTATAATCCAACATTTGCCCTGTGGCAAATGTTAAGGTAACTGCACTGTAGTTTCTTGTTTTCTGACTCCCTGCTATCTTGAATAGAGGAGTTACATTTGCTCAGACTTTCCCTGAATCTAGGGAATTTTGGAAATTAAAACCAATACATCTACCATTTCAACATGACAAATCATGTTTGGCAGTAGGATTCAAATTCACAGCACTGCAAAGACTGAAGCCTCAACCAATTGCTCTAGACTGCTTGGCCACACTGATTCAATGCTTTGAGTTGTTTCCAAATTGAAATATGAACAAATTATTTTTATCTCCAGCATAGCTATTTCATTATGAAACCCATTGAATAATTTATATCTCAAATGCAGTGTAAAACCCCGTCTCTAGAATTATTATTTCTACTAAGGAACTTCTCTGTTTAACAACTGCTTCTGCCTCCTTTTCACCTGGGAACTACATAAGCAATTTAAATCTTTTTGAAACAACGGCAGACCTTCTGGCTCCATTATAAGCACAAGCCGAAAGTTATTATCATTCATTGATTAAGTTTTCTGCGTCTGTCTCTGACCTTGTAAAATAAACACAAGTTACGATTTAAATGCAATTAACCCAGGTTTATTTGATTTGTCTTCACTTTAAAGTTGTTTGTTCAGTTTACTGTTTAATTTCCAACCTAAAAGTTATATTTCTAAAACTAAAATTATGCCTCTGGAACACATGAATTATGGATCAGGTATTCACAACACATGACTCAACAAGCATTCCATTGGACATATTTGATGCATCATCTTTATGGAACAATATTCTGACTCTAAAATCTGAGAGTCAGATGGTGGTGGTGTCAGTGTTTCTATGTATGATATTTGTGACATTTCTTTTTGTCCTCTAAAAATGCAAAATCCAAGAAGTGAGTTGCTGATGTTGCTATGTCTTTTTTCCTATTCCTCAATGGTAATTTTCTACTACTTCAGTTTTTGCCAAGCAAATGTGACATTTTGCTGTAGGGTTCAAAAGTTACCCCTCAATGCTTGACAGTTCAATGTAACATCAGTATACTATTTATTTCACTCAAACCATGAGAGGAAATTGCAAGATTCTTACAAAGTTTAGAAAGGCATTTTCTCAAATTGGAATGTTGCTTCAATTCTCTACCCACAATGAAAGGAAAAGGAATGTCTAACCCAGAGATTCATTTTTTTTTATCTGAAGGATGCATTTGAAAAAGCTGTGATGGTATCTCTCTGCGTGGTTAAAGAATGCTCATTTTCATATGGGGATGCCAGCTCAACTGATAAGCTACAGTTTTTACTGGTTGTATTGCTGGAATATTCGTATTATGGTCTGTGGACCACGTGAAGGCAATTCTCTAAATGCTGTCCATTTGACTGTTCTGGTCTGTTTGAAAATTATGAATCTGGAATTTTTGGGAAGGACTATTAAAAGTAACATTGTCTCATTTGTGAATAAATCCTAAATGCTTTCATCACTGTGATGAGGGTAAGTTAGTATGTGGAAAATACTGCACCTGAATAGTATCCTGTTTATTTCTACTCTGCTTTTTGGCTTAAATCTAGTCTAAACTTTTTCATGATATATCGTGTAAATGAAATGCATTTATTCTTGAAATGTTGGAGTACGTAAGTAGTAATTGGAGCTGCAAAGTTCTCAAGTCTGCTTGCTAAATTTAGCCCTCTGAAGTTTTGACATTGTGATAGCTCATCATGTTGTAGCATTTATTTGAAATGTACTTTCATGATTTTTAAAATGGTCTTTCATCAAATTATCTGGCAAAAAAATTTCCGCTCAAATTCTCATTTGGGTATTTTTGTTTTTAGAACATTACAGCACTGCACAGGCCCTTTGGTCCTCAATGTTGTGCCAAACTATGTCCAATCCCAAGATCAAACTATCACACTCCCTATAATTCTGGTGTGCTCCATGTGTCTATCCAATAACTGCTTGAAAGTTCCTAAAGTGTCCCACCCCACTATCACAGCAGGTAGAATATTCCACACCCCAACCACTCTCTGAGTAAAGAATCTACCTTGGACATCCCTCCTATATCTCCCACCATGAACGTTATAGTTATGCACCCTAGTAACAGCTACATCCACCCGAGGAAATGTCCCCTGTCATCATCTTATAAACCTCTATTAAGTCGCCTCTCATCCTTCTCCACTCCATAGAGGAAAGCCCCAGCTCCCTCAATCTTTCCTCATAAGACCTACCCTCCAAACCAGGCAGCATCCTGATAAATTTCTCTGCACTCTCTCCAATGCTTCCATATCCTCCGTATAGTGAGGTGACCAGGACTGAACACAGTATTTCAAATGTGGTCTCACCAATATCCAATATTGTTGCAGCATAATCCCATGGTTCTTAAACTCAAATCCCCATTAATAAACGCTAACACACTATAAGCCTTCTTCACAGCTTTATCCACTTGAGCGGCAACCTTGAGAAATCTGTGGATATGAACCACAAGATCTCTCTGTTCCTCCACATTCCTTAGAGCCCTGCCGTTGACCCTGTAATCTGCATTCAAGTTTGTCCGACCAAAATGAATCACTTCATATGTATCAGGATTAAACTCTATCTGCCACTTTTCGGCCAGCTCTGCATCCTATCAATGTCTCTTTACAGCCAGCAAGAGCCCTCCACCTCATCCACTACTCCACCAATCTTGGTGTCATCAGCAAATTTGCTAACCCACCCTTGAGCCCCCTCTTCCTAGTCATTGATAAAAATCACAAATAGCAGAGGATGCAGCACTGACCCCTGTGGTATACCACTGGTAACTGGTCTCCAGTCTGAAATTTTTTCTTCCACCACCACCCTCTGTCTTCTATGATACAGCTGGTTACTTATCCAATGAGCCAAATTTCCTTCTATTCCACACCTCCTTTTCTTCATGAGCTTACCATGGGGAACCTTAACAAACATTTCACTAAAATCCATGTATACAACATCAACTGCCCTACCTTTGTCCATTCACTTAGTTACCTCCTCAAAGAATTCAATCAAATTTGTAAAGTAGGACTTACCCCTCATGAACCATGCTGACTATCCCAGATTAAACTGCATCTTTCCAAATGGTCATAAATCCTATCCCTCAGAACCCTTTTAATTAACTTACCGACCACCGAAGTAAGACTAACTGGCCTATAATTACCAGGGTCATTCCTATTTCCTTTCTTGAAGAGAGGAACAACATTTGCCACTCTCCAGTTCTCTGGCACTATCCCCGTGGACAGTGAGGACCCAAAGATCAAAGCTAAAGGCTCTGCAATTTCATCCCTTGCCTCCCAAAGTATCCTAGGATGTTCCAGGGGACTTATCCACCCTCGGATTTTTCAAAATTACTAATAGATCTTCCCTCAGAACATCTACCTCCTCCATCCTATCAGCCTGTATCTCACACTCATCCTCAAAAACATGGTCCTTCTCCTTAGTGAACACTGAAGAAAAGTATTTATTCAACCCCTCATCTACCTCTTCTGACTCCATGGACAAGTTCCCACTACTATCCTTGACTGGCACTAACCTCATTCTGGTCATTTCTTTATTTCCGACATAAGAGGAAAAAGCCTTGCGGTTTTCTTTTATCCGACCCAAAGATAAAGGAGAGGGTACGAGTGCAGGTCAACATTGAGGACATTCAACTAGTTAAAGGAGTAGAGGGCTCGGGAGAGGGTTAGTAGCATTTCAACAAATTGGGTGCAGATAAAGGTTGGCATAAAGACACTTTTCCTGAATGCACGAAGTATTTGAAATAAAGTGAATGAGTTGATGGCACAGATTAGCACAAATGGGTATGATCTAGTGACCGTTACAGAAACGTGGTTGCAGGGTGACTGGGACTGGGAACTGAATATCCAGGGGTATCAGACATTTAGGAAGGATAGACAGAAAAAGGAGTAGGGTAGCTCTGTTAATAAAGGATTATATCAGGGCAGTAATGAGAGACGATGTAGGCTCTAAGGAGCAAAGTGTGGAATCGTTGTGGATGGAGATAAGGAATAGTAAGGGGAGAAAGCCACTGGTGGTTGTGGTCTATAGGCCCCCAAATAGTAACTTTGAGTTGGGGAAGGCTATAAACAAGCAAATAATGGATGCGGAGTGATCTTATCAAGACACATAAGATAATGAAGGGGCTAGATAGGGTAGAAGGAGAGAGATTCTTTCCACTTAGAAAGGAAACCAGAACTAGAGGGCATAGCCTCAAAATAAGAGGGGTTCAGTTTAGAACAGAGTTGAGGAGAAACAACTTCTCTGAGAGGGTAGTGAATCTCTGGAATTCTCTGCCCATTGAGGTGGTGGAGGCTACCTCATTGAAAATGTTTAAGTCATGGGTAGATAGATTTCTGATTGATAAGGGAATTAAAGGTTATGGGGAGCAGGTGGGTAAGTGGAACTGATCCACTTCAGATCAGCCATGATCTTCTTGAATGGAGGGACAGGCTCAAGAGACTAGATGGCCTACTCCTCCTATTTCTTATGTTTTTATGACCTGCCAAGGACTTCTCCCTCCTAGCTCTCCTAAGCCCTTTCTTTCTTTAACACATTCCTAGCTACCTTGTAACACTCAAGCGACCCAACTGAACATTGCTTTTTCATCCTTACATACACTTCCTTTTTCCTCTTAACAAGACATTCAACTGCCTTTGTGAACCATGGTTCCCTCACTCAGCCATTTCCTTCCTGCCTGCCAGGGATATACCTACCAAGGACACGCAGTATTTGTTCTTTGAAAAAGCTCTCGAGGAACAGCTTTTCAGCTTTGAAAAAGCTTTCAATGTGGCCATATTACTGGATACACATTCCTCAGTATCCCACATATGGTCACATTGTGCTCACCCTAATTTTTGTCATTTGAAAATATGCATCTGCAGTTTCATGCTGGTAATGTGCAAAAAATGGAAGCTGATCTAAAAGCAAAATTTGTTGTAAGTAACCCAGATACTACACAACAAAGTATTTAGTATGTTCGTTAATAATCTTGAGCTGAGTGCTTTGTTTAGTATTGAGTATATTGGCTTCATTTTGTAGCATCCTCTTCCTTTTGGGTACTTTTAAGAAAATTTACCAACTGCAAATTAATGTTCTCATGTTCTCAACCTTTCAAAGGATAATTGTGTAACAAGCATTAGATAGATAAATTGTCTGATCCGTGTCTTTTTTTTATAGAACAGATGTACGTGAAAGGTTAGTGCCTCTGAAAGAAACCACAATGGAAAAAACATGGAAGTCATGGACATATGCCAGGAGATGGCTGATCGCCTTGGTCTCGTGGTCCTGGAGCTTATGCCGAATTTCTCTGTTGGCTTTGATTTTAACCTTTCACCTATATGGAGGAATCCTTTTGCTTCTCTTGATTCTTGCATCTGTCGCAGGTATATTGTACAAATTCCAGGATGTGCTCCTCTACTTTCCAGAGCAACCACCCTCCTCACGTTTGTATGTTCCCATGCCTACTGGGATTCCACATGAAAACCTTTTTGTCAAAACCAAGGATGGAGTCCGACTCAATTTGATTTTGTTGAGGTACACTGGAGATAATGCGCCATTTTCACCAACCATAATTTATTTTCATGGCAATGCAGGTAATATTGGTCACAGGGTACAAAATGCTCTGTTGATGATGGTGAATCTGAAAGTCAATGTATTACTTGTAGATTATAGAGGTTACGGAAGGAGTGAAGGGGAACCGAGTGAAAAGGGCCTTTACTTGGATTCGGAGGCTGTATTAGACTATGTCATGACTAGACCAGATCTTGATAAAACAAAAATAATTTTATTTGGCCGTTCTTTGGGCGGAGCAGTGGCTATTCACCTGGCCTCAGAGAATCCACATCGGATTTTTGCAATAATTGTTGAAAACACATTCCTCAGTATCCCACATATGGCCAGCACTTTGTTCTCCTTCTTTCCCATGAGGTATCTTCCACTCTGGTGCTACAAGAACAAATTCCTGTCCTATAACAAAATTGCACAGTGCAGAATGCCTTCTCTTTTTATTTCTGGACTGTCAGACCAGTTAATTCCACCAGTCATGATGAAGCAATTGTGTGAACTGTCTACATCACGGACTAAAAGACTAGTCATTTTTCCAGATGGCACTCACAATGACACTTGGCAGTGCCAGGGCTATTTTGCTGCTCTTGAACAATTCATCAAAGAGTTATTAAAAAACAGTTCACATGAAGAAATCAAAACCACCTCTAATGTAACAATTATATAACTCTTTTTCTTCTGTACCTATGTAACTTTTAAATCAAGTAAACAAAAGGTGAACATTAACTTGGAAAGTCCTTATTTGCTACTTTATCACCAATTGTTGAACTTTTTACCTGTTCAATGCATGAGAAAAGTAAACTGATATTTCATGAAGAGCTTTGCTGATCTGATCAGCCAAGTTCAATAATGTAAAGTAAAATGGTTTCCTTTTGTGTGCACTACATGTAACTAACGAATTCCTCTTCTAAATCCATATTTTGTTTAAATTTTCTGTGTAAGAGTTATGTTTTGAAACTTTGTCACATTGCATATGTCAAAATTGTTTGTACAGCATATAATGTTGTAGCTTTCAGTTAGAAAATAATTGCACATGGACCACAAGCTTTTACATTAAGTCGGCCAGTTTATCTTGGATTGTCACATAACTATTACATTTCAAGGCATTATTTTGCTCAAGTAAAAATTATGCACATTAGAAAACTTTGAAAATATCACAAATGATTATGCATTTTGAAATGGTATCTTTCCTGAGATATTTCACTGACTTTTATGAATGTTTGACTTCTATTCTGGATCCGGTGCTTTATTCCTTATTAAAATCTATCATTTGGAGTTGTTGAAAGTCAATTTCTCTTAAAATTTTGAAGAGACTAAAATGTTTTAGATTCTTGTACTAAATTGACAGCCCAGTAGTCCATTTTAGAAAGCAAAACCTGTGAGAAATAGGATCATACATAAATTCTAACTATTCATAAAGCCATTTTCTGTATAATAGTTATTCTAATGTTTATCCATTGTATTAATACTTAAATTCAGTTCAATTAATGTAGTTTTAAGCCATATGTTTGTTTCAGCTTTTGAATTTAATCGAGGTATCACTTTTTTCCTTGATCCTTGGATTCCACAAATTTGCTCTTTTATCATCTAGTTTATTTGCAAAACATCCTTCTCCAAAATGTTATAATGGCCAAAATAGGCCTCGACATGGAACCAAAGCACTGAGTATTCTACTATTTTTGTACATTAAAGAACATTTTGTCCAAAGATATGCAGGTTAGATTGATTGGCCATGCTAAATTGACCCTATGTCAGGAGATTAGCAGGATAAATGAGGATTATGAGAATACGGCTTGGGTGGGATTGTGGTTAGTACAGACTCGATGGGCCAAATGGCCTCCTTCTGTACTGTAGGGATTGTATGGAAAGGCTTAATTCTCAAACCTTCAAATTCTCAAACTCTCTAAGATAATAAATACAGGAATTCTTTTGAAAACAATTGTCCTACAAAACAGATTCTGCGATAGTATTAAATAGCCAAATAACATAATTCTGAATGTGTTACATCTAGAGATTTTAAAAAAAGGAAGAAATTCTTTCATCTGTTTTGTCTACCAATTCCAGACAGTGAAGCCCACTTATGCAGAAATATTGTAACCTCTTGAACTTCATGTAAGGAAACTGCTGTAAAGAGGAAATCTACCATAGCTTTGATAATACAATTGTCAAGTTTCGTATTTCTTAGGGCTGTTATTTCTTGACATTTCTGTTGTCAAATAAATACTTTAAATCGTATCTGTGTCCTGTTCTGGACAAGATATTTTAAGTCAAGTACATAATGAAATGCATAAGTAGTGATAACATTTTCTAGTGAGGGAGGGGATGATTTGGAATGTGCTTTGGGTGCCATCTAATGACAATGACAAAACAAGTCACGGTTTTACATTCATTTTTATTAGAACAAATGTGTTTAAAATGTGCATCAGCTTTCTTTTACATTTAAAGCAGTGCAACTGATGGCCATTGACTTCTGAACAATTAGAAGTAGAATCCGAATGAGATGAATTAGAAATTTAACCTGCATTGTGCAATAATGTTCTTTAACTTCTGATCAGTTTAACAACAGTATTGTGATCTTTGAATAAATTGATTTAAAATCACCACCTATTTATAATGGCTATTCCCATTGAAAAACTAGTTAATACCTTATATCACATATTTAGTTAGTTACTAAACCAGGGGTATTGCTAAATGTAAATGTGATTTATTATTATATGCAATGCAGAATGCCGATCTCACTTTGAAAACACCAGAATTGTTTTCTGTAGTTCTGCAAAATTGTTCTTTTTGTCCAAATAGTCTCAACTAATTCTCCTAATGTTTCTCAAGCTTTTGAATGCCAGTTGCAGATTTATCAGGTGTATCACCTTTGTCTCAGTTCTGCCAAAAGATTTGATTCAAAAGCCAACTCGCTATTCTTAAAAGTGCACAAAATGCTGCTGTTATTGCAATGACATATTCAGTACAGTGTGGAACTGAAACAAACGGATATTTGTGAAATTTGGCAAAACTTGGTATTTTTGCTTTTACGTGTCTAATTCTTGGTACAGTAAGTCAACGTGTTCTAAGATTTCCTGATCCTGTATGTTCATGAAATAAACTTTTTTTGCCTTTGCATTTAGTCTTACATTATTGTACTTTTGGAGCAGTTTTATCACTACTGTGATCTTGATTACTAAAGCAGCTTTGGTCATCAAGATGTAAAAGATATCCAAATTCTGAATATTATGGAGAGAAAAGTCACAAGGCTGATTCGGACTGTCAGAGGAGTGAGCGTTGAGAAGATTGCAAAATATTGCATTCTTTGATTGCATGTAATTCTAAGATTAGTGTGGAACAATGCTGCAACATAAACGTTGATTGTAGATTGGAAGACAAAAAGTTAACAGGCAAGTGAAAGGCAAATTTAGAACTGAAGGTCCAAGTAAGAATTATCTTTCTGTGATCATTTGGGATCAATTTCCATGTGAAACACAGCGGGGGAAAACCTTGGAATTATTTAAAGTCAACTGGATGCTTCAATAGAAAGATTTGTGTTTGTTTTTACTTGGTGGATAAGGTAAGATGCATCTTACTTTCAATGTTTATCATATAATCATTCTTTCTTTAAATGTAATACAATTCACTTGTGTTTGTGTACTGATCAGAATGAAAACTTTTAGAAAAAACAGGATTTTACTATTCTACAAATATTATTAGGCATTAAGAAAGAAGACAATGACTAACTATTAAAAGTGCACGTCAAAGTATGTATATAATGGCTGATTGATGAAATGTTAGCCTAATATATCTGTTACTCATGGATGTGATATAATTGATACTAGGAAGGTTAAATCCATGGGACAAGACAACTTCAGGAATCAACAAGTCGAACATTTTAATTGATAAAATTTTTTGCAGTAAACAACTTGCACGGATATTGGCTGCTCTGGATCATATCTCAACATTTAATTTTTTTAATGTAATTTTTTCCATGTTTATTTTCAATAATATCTGAAATAAAAGATCCCCAAGTTCTTTCTGCGAAAGTTATTTTTATATACAATTTATTACTTGTATTATAACTAAATCAATTACTGCGAAGAAATCATAAAATCATTTCTCCTGCTAAACGGAGGACTTATTTCGAATGACTTTTAATAAATTTGTGAACAGAGACAGGACATAGGGATCAAAATAACTATCCAGTCAAGGAAACATAGTTGCAAAATTGAAGTGATGTGTCGCTGTTCTCGCCCCAACTTCGTGATTTTATCCTTGAATTTGGAATTATGTGAATCTGACCATTAGGTTCATAACTAGTGATCTGATGTTGCTGAGTAAGACCTTATCATGCAAATGGTAACCAACCAACAGAATTTGCACAGACATCACGGTTTATCAAAGCTACGATGCCCTGTGCATATTCTGTTAATTTATGCAAAGCACAGTGACAGTATCCAACACACCCAATGATTCAAACATTAAGAATAATGACCATAATAGTGATGGAGCTGAAAAAATATATTCATCTTTCCTTATTACTACCATTGGATTCAGTTCTTTACTCTTAGCAGAAAACAAATTTATTTGTGCTTCGAAAGTGACAACACTTTTGGCTGTCCTGCGTCTCTGATTCCAGCTGATTTGTCTGGGTCAGTTTGTCAGACTATTAGTTTTACTTCTCTTGTTGGCAAGTTATTTAATTTGATTAGGAGCATTGTGTAACAAAGCTGAGATGGAATTTCAAAATTTTAATTAAATGTTTTCAAATGTCTCACTTTGCAGTAGCCCTTCAAAGTTTAAATCTGTTATGCTAGCAATGCTGCACATTACTGCTGGAAATATTGTTGCACAAATGACGAGGAATGTATTATGTGATGAATTTTCCCATTTGGATCTCATACTGTGTACCCACATTTGGGTAGGTATATGGTCAATGTCATTGCCTTCAGAAAGTTGTGGAAATGGCAATGGAATAGCATCTATACAATTTCTTTTCCCCATTCTTCAGTTAAACTGTGTGTAACAGTGAAAAAGATTATCTCACACTCTTAAGAATATTTATGACTTCTGACAAAAAGTCATCCAGACTTGAATTTTAACTCTGTTCTCTATCAACAAATGTTGTCAGACCTATGGTGATTTTCCTGAAATTTCTGTTTGCTTCAGATTCCAGCATCTGCAGTTATTTGCTTTTATCCCATATTCTTAACTTCTTCCTACACGCAACTAGTCCAGTTCATCTTCAATAAGAGTACAAATGTGTTTTTGGCGAGACTACTTTAAAATTTCAAAATTGTCAAATTCTCAGAAAGTTGCAAGGAAGATGTAATCGTCTACATCACTAAAGCCACAAAATTCCAAATGACCTAAGAACAAAACAGAGCTCTGGTCAAATAATAGCAAAAAATCTCAAAATTAGATAATATAGAGTAACAAGTCACTGCCTGTTAATTGGAAAAAAAAACATTTTTGCCAACTGCTTTCTGTCTGCTAACTAGCTTTCTACCCATCTCATGACATTACCCACAATCCCATGCGTTTTAGCTTTACATACCTGCTATGTGAAACTATAGTACTATGCTATGTTATGTTCTCAAAGAATTCCAATAGATTTGTCAAGCATGATTTCCTCTTTATAAACCAATGCTTATTTTGCCTGATTATATCACTGCTTTCAAATGCTGAGCTATGAAGTCCTGATATTAGGGTCACTGTTCTATAGTTCCCTGTTTTCTCTTCACTTCCATTTTTGTACAGTGGGATTACATTAGCTATCCTCCAATCTGCAGGAACCAGTCCAGAGTCCAAAGAACGTTGAAAAATGACCACTAATGAATTTACTATTTCCAGGGTCACTTACTTAAGTTCTCTATTACCAGGACACACTGGAACAAAGACAAGGAAGGCCGCACTTTATAAGGATAGACGTTGGTTTAAAATATATAGAATCCCTACTGCGCAGAAGGAATCCATTTGGCCCATCGAATCTGCACCAACTCTCCGATAGATCACTTTACTCAGGCCACCCCCTGTGACCCTAGATATTTACTCTGCTAATACTAATCTACACATCTTAGGTCACTAAAGAGCAAAATGGCCAATCCACCTCACCTGCACATCTTTGGAGTGTAGAAGGAAATCGGGGCATCCGTAGGAAACACACAGAAACAGGAGAATGTGCAAACTCCACACATGATCTGGATCTGTGTGAAATAGAAGATCTGGAAAACAACTTGTTTGTAGAGCAGTCTGGCTTACAATCTCGAAAGCAACAATAGGAACGTATTGCTGCAACTGTGACGGGACAGATGTACCTGGACAGTCAGGTAAAACCATAAGCTTGTGGTGCACTAGTGATGAATCTAATACATAAACTGAATAACAGATGTTGCTTTTCTAGTGTTACCTAGATGTTTGAGCTTAAATAGACTTCTTTTGTAGACTAGTTGAGCCAAGTAAAATCAAATTGTACATTAGGTTGCTTCTCTGCTGTTTAATTGAAGTCTCTGCCTTTCTCCATCTCCTTAAATACAATTTTTGCTGTGATTATCTTTCATCTTCCATTTTGTTGCCCAGTGTCTTTTGGAGAAATCGTCTGCTGAGGTTTCCATTTTTTTAATATTTGTTTGAATTGCCAGGGAGAGTGTGGTGTCGAACAGGGGAGCTGTTCATCAGATTGAAGAATCCTCACTGAGACATGCTGGAAGTAAAGTTGGGAAATATAAATCGCGTTTCATTCACTGTACTGGAAACAAAATAAAGATTGAGGCAAATGCATGGAATTGAGGAAGAAATATTAAATAGAGGAAGGAACAGAATCTAAAGTATATCAATCATCTTTAAAAGTTTGCAATATTACTTTTAAGGATTGAGATCTAGGAACAATTTAGGAGCGGGAAGTGGCCATTCAACCCTTAGAGCCTGTTCTACAATCACCCAAGACTGGAATGTAACCTGGGCTCCTGGTGCTGTGAGGCAGTGGTGTTAACCACTGTGCTGCCTTTAAGTAAAGGACTGGGAGGTGCATGAGTGAGAAGGACTGAGAATCTAATATTGGAGTCACTTAAAATGTTCACTTTTTAAGTTGACTGTATCTGAAGGGGAGGAGTCCTTTAAAGGAGGTGGAGTCTGCCTATTAAGGTTAGTATTTGGAACTGAGTTTGTCTGCAAATGACCAATCAAGCTAGCACAGAGTATGCATGTTATATATACTAGCATAGTGCTATAGTTGAGAAGCCAAATTACAGTAAGAACAACTCAAGCTAACAGGAAATTAACAATCTTGTCTGAATGGATTGTTGTACCAATATAACTGAAAAGTGTAATTTGGAATGGAGATGAGAAAGTTACAACAAAGAGAAGGTTTCAATGCACAACTGAAATGTTTGATTTATTTAGTCTTTGTCCTCACTTTAGCGGCTGTTCTGTCAGTTTATATAGTAGCAGTTACTCTACACCGTGTGCTTGTACTGAAAGCAGAAATGTCATCCTTGAAACAAGATTTGGAAACATTCAAATTTCAACGAGACCACCTGGAAGCATTAATAAGTATGACCAAGGACCTATCAATCAACTGCAGTCATTCAGTAAATGAGGTACCCTGCCAGCAAGTAAATCCGTCGGAATAGCAATTGCTTTTTTACAATTATTTTCTGGCAGTTGCAGAATGTTGAACTTGTGTTTTTTTAATTTTTTTTAAAATCAGGTTCATGAATTTATTGAGAAAAGACAGCTGCAAAGGAAAAAATTGAGAGAAGATCAAACAAAATTTAGAGGAAGAAGGTCATTTCCTGAACAAGGTTTGTGTTTCTCTTTGAAATAGAGCTTTTGATTTCTTTGAATCAAATATGAAAGTTTGCACTATCTATAATTTATGTTATGATGCCTGAAAACCTAGGGGATTAAATTGGTTTCCAAAGGTTACCTGTTTGCATATGTCTTTTTGGGCTTTACTGATATTGCAACCCAAGCTTAACATAGAGTCAGAACATGTGTCAACTCAGTCCCCAGCAGTATGAGACTGCCTGAGGTGATCCCTTACCCCTTGGATTTGACCTTGTGTATACTGCCAAGTAGTAGTCTTAAAGAGTCCTTAAGAATCCTTCGAACAATTTTTAAAGTTCACTGAAGTTAATTATGTATTCGGAGAGTGTGAATGGTTCTATCAGTAGTCTTAAAATATTTTTGGCAGACAGCAGATTACTAAGTTGAATTGGAATGTACAAGCTAAGTACTGCTTATTCAGAATGATAAGTGTACCATTTCAGTTAAAAAAAAAAGTTTGTTTTTATGTTTTATTTTAACAGCTACAGTAGCCACCATGGAAATCAGACTGTGAATTGCATTGTAGATAGAGTAACACCAAATCATTTCCCTTGTGCGTTCACAGCAAATGAAAGTTGAAGCTGCAGCTATTTTAAATCACCCCCAGGCCAACTCAACATACATATGCAATTTTTAAAAAAATTCACAGCAGTCTTACAGTTTAATTTTAATTAATTTTCTTAAACTCTGAACCCATGGAAAAAATGAGGATTGGAGCTTCACAAAATGCAAGAATTAAACAGAGTGAACAAATACAATTTTAAAAACCTCCACAAAGTGGCACTGTTGCTTCAGCAGCAGATACCAGGGTTCAATTTTCAACACTGGGTCACTGTCTGTGTGGAGTTTGTGTATTCTCCCCATGTCTACTTGGGTTTCCTCTGGCTACTCCAGTTTCCTCCCATAATATGTACATGTTAGTTGAATGACCATGTTAAATTGTCTTTTAGTATCCAAAGATGTACTGGCTAAGTGGATTGGGCATGGTAAATGTGAGGTGTTATGGGAATTTGGTGGATGGGGACCAGAGCGGTAGTGCCCGGGTAGAATGCTCTTTCAGAGAGTTGGTGCCGAGTGGCATCTTTCTGCTCCGTAGGGATTCTGATGAGAAAATTTATGAAACGTAGGAAATAGCCTATGCAGTAAATTAAGTAAACTGGTTTATTGGTCTAAAGGTTGTTTATTGACTTTAAAAATTAAAGCTACGCATTAAATGCTCAGCTTATTTCATATTATGACATGAATCATAGATATACAGTGGAAATTGTGTTCTGTGAGATTTTTAAAAAATTTTGTTGGAATTTTATTTACCAGCAGATGAAGTTTATTGTGGGATTTAAAACATTTTTCCCTTGCTGTGACTCAACAAAATTTCAAAAATCCCCTTGGGAAATGAGATTATTCTGATTTGAAACATCTCTTGGGAGCCCTAGAATTATTCTTACAGTTCAAGAAATGTACAGTAATCATTTTTTTTATTTCCAACAAAATGAAAAGAATCATATCAAAGATTAAAAAAAAAGCAAATTCCCTGTTACCATCAAGATTTAATTATTTCAATAGAGTGTCATTTCAAAACAAAAGAATAACATGATTTATTAAAATGGTGTTGAGAAGATTGTTATACATCTCAGATTAGCTTATTTCGTTCACTTAAAAGAAACAAAACAATTTTCTGTTCTGTCAGACATTAGAATCCAATGTATTAAATGCTCTAAAACAGTTTGGTTTAACAGAAGATTAACTTTTTTTGCTCTCATAAAGTTCTGGTGTCATTGGTTATTTGAGGTTTTCAAGCTGCATTCCTCTAACATGATTTGTCAATGATGGTTTGCATGTAACACTGCTACTTATACTGTTTGGAGATATCTTGGTGTTTGTT
Organism: Sphyrna mokarran; assembly: GCA_024679065.1. Classification (NCBI taxonomy): domain Eukaryota; kingdom Metazoa; phylum Chordata; class Chondrichthyes; order Carcharhiniformes; family Carcharhinidae; genus Sphyrna; species Sphyrna mokarran. The sequence continues at coordinate 33,888,892 of JAGIQG010000010.1, read as the reverse complement.
TTAGCTTTATAATACTTTAGATCCAGCTTATACATGATAGTTTAAGTCTCTTTCAATTAAATAAACTGAAGTATTAAATGGTTTAAGCAACATAAATAACACAACAATTAAAATTTGAATTACGAAATAATTTCAATAGAAGACACTCTTAGTTCCTTCATGGGATATGCGCGCATGATTGGCAAGGCTAGTATTTTCTTACCCATGCTTAACTGGACTTGAGAAGGTTGTAGTTGGATACATCCTTGCAAAGCAGATAATCTCTAACACAATCAGATTTAGTCCATGAATACAAGCTCATCTACTTTAATGTAAGTCTGATACAATAACTAAAGAGTGACTAGCAAGTAGAGTTGCAATTAACTTGAAGCCATATTGCAACTTTTTAAATTCTTACATGGGATGTGGGCATTGCTGGCTAGGCCAGCATTTAATGCCCACCCCTAATTGCCCCTGAGAAGGTGGTAGTGAACCACCTACTTGATCCACTGCAGTTTATCTTGAATCGGGGCACCCACAATGCTGTTGAGAAATGACTGCCAGGTTTTTGACCCAGCAATATTGTTCCAAGTTAGATGGTTTGTGGTTTGGAAGCCCCTTGCAGCTATTCTTGATCTTCGAGGTGGTAGAATATAGAACATAGAACACTATAGCACAAGCAGGTCCTTTGGCCCATAAGTTGTGCCAGTCATATCCAATACCTACCAGACTTATCTGTCACTCTCAATCCTATTAAATCCCATGTACTCACTAAGAATTTGTGGTTTTGAAAGATGCTGTTAAAGGAGCCTTGTTGGGATGAAGATGGTACACATTGTTGCCACTGTGCATCAGTGATAGCGGGAGTGAATGTTTATGTTAACATTTTAGGTGTCCTAGATAGTGTCAAGCTTTTCGAGTATTGTTAAAGCTGCACTTAACCACCATGCAGAATATTCCATTACATTTCTGACTTGTCCCTTGTGCCCCGTCGGTGGCACGGTGGCCAGTATTGCTGCTTCACAGCACCAGGGACCCGGGTTTGATTCCTGGCTTGGCTCATTTTCTGTATGGAGTCTGCACATTCTCCCCATGACTGCATGGGTTTCCTCTGGGTGTTCCGGTTTCCTCCCACAGCCCAAAGATGTGTGGGTTAGGTGCAGTGGCCAAGCTAAATTCTCCCTCAGTGTACCCACACAGATGCCGTAGTGTGACAACTAGGGGATCTTCACACAACTTCATTGCAGTGTTAATATAAACCTACTTGTGACAATAATAAATAAACTTAAAACTTAGATGGTGGGCAGGCTTTGGGGAGTCAAGGGTTTACAGCACAGAATGAGATCCTTTGGCTTGTCGTGTCTGTCATTGAAGTGAGCTGGAGCCACGAGCATTCTTAGCATTTCTAAGTGGTGCAGTATGTAGGCATCATGCAAGCTGTCAATGTGCCTGATACAAACTTGCAGAATCTGTTGCACATCATCTGAACATTCATGGAGTATTACCCTTTCCTACTGACAAAGGTCATATGAATGCAATCAATAGTGCCAGAATGCTGGCCTCCACAATAATTCCACACCAAACTCTCACTAACTCCTACCAACCTACCTTGCCTTTGCTCTTGTCTCTTTTTATCGCACCCATTCTTGACAATTTAGCAAAAAATGGATCAAGTGACTGCCTGTGTTGCCAATTTGCCAACCTAAAGTTTGCATGGGCAAGGTAAAATTCCAGTCAATTGGGTTTTTAATCTCCTTAGCTAGCACCTTAATTTTCAACAGGCACACAGCCGACTCCAACTTGTATTCGTCGACCAAATTATCACACAATTGCAAGATGACATTGGGACGTGTGCCCAGTGTCTTCTCATGCAGTTTTGCATGCTTCCAGATTGAGTGTGTGTCTGTAGTATAATACTGGCACAGTGACAGGAAACAAACTATACTGATTATCCTTCACATCTTAAGGACACACACATTAGCAGCAGAAATAATATAAAGAAAAGTTAAAAATGGAAACATTTACATTAACAATAACGTGAAATTATTTTTCCATGTTTGAGATATTCTTCAGCAGTTGTTGTGACTTCGTACACCATTTATAACCAATTTGCATCTTGTTAACAAAGTGTAACATTTTAAAGGTATTTTAACAGTGCTATTACAACATAAAAGGAGATATTTTAATCAATTCAGTGATTTTCAATTGATTGTAGTACACCACTTATGGAAAAGCGTAAAATCATAAAAAGCAATCTGTGGATTTTTTGCATTGAACTGTACAGAGGCTGTTGTTGAATCTAACACAACAAATGCTGTTTCACTGTCATTACTATTGCAAAATCCAGGTCAGAACAACTGAAGAGGCTGAGAACCTACTGAAGTATGTTCCTCTGCAAAGATTAGAATTTAATTTGGAGAGAGCAGGTGTAGTCGGTCAGAAAGTTCTGACTTTTCACATTTCAGTTGGTAGGTTTTGCAATGGAGGAAGGGTCATTTGCCAAATATCATAGTGTCTGTCAAGTTTCCCCTGTACTGATGTAATTTTGTGTTCTGTAAAACAAGATTTTCTTTTATTTTTGCACCTAATTTTTCAAAACACAAAAAAAGATCAGCATCCTGCTGTGTTAATGGTCAAGTGCACCGTTTCTTTCTCATGATTCTAAACCTTGCAAATTGTGCATTGATGTGTACCTCAACTAACCATTGGAAATAAGACTGTTGGAACCATTGGAAATAAGACAGTTGTCAGAAACTGCAGCTTTCCAGTTTAGAAAGCAAGGAAAAAGATTTACTGTTGAACTGAAAAAGTTTAGCACCAGGAATCATAGAATTGTACAACGAAGAAGGATACTTATCTTCCTTCTGCCATGTTTCCAAAATAAACTGTGTGCTTAACACTTTCCCCATTTACATAGCTTTTATTTTATTTGGGGCGGCACAATGGTTAGCTTTTGCTGCCTCACAGTGCCAGGGACCGGGTTTGATTCTGGCCTTGGATGACTGCATGGAGTTTGAATGTTCTTCCCGTATCTCATGGTTTCTCCAGGTGCTCCAGTTTCTTCCCACAGTTAAAAGATCTGCCAGTCAGGTAGATTGGCCATGTTACATTGTCTTTTAATGTTCAGGCATTTATTGGTTGGGTGGATTAGCCATGGTAAATGCACAGGATTATGGAGATAGGGCAGAGGGGAGGCCCTTGGTAAGATGCTCTTTTGGAGAGTAGGTGCAACATAAAAACGTAAGAAATAGGAACAGGAGTAGGCCATCCAACCTCTCAAGCTTGCCCCGCCATTCAATAAGATCATGGCTGATCTGCAGTGGTTTAGTACTACTTTCCTGCTTTCTCCCCATAACCTTTAATTATCTTGTCAGTCAAAAACCTACCCATTCCTGACTTGAACATATTCAGCTAGGAAGCCTCCACCACCTCATCGGACAGAGAATTCCAAAGATTCACCACCCTTTGCGTGAAGAAACTTCTCCGCAACTCTGATCTGAACCATCCATGAATATCTCCACTGCTGGCCTTATTATGAGAAAATCATTGATGGAGCAATTTTCCACTTGATTCAAAGAACAAAGAAAATTACAGTACGTGAACAGGCCCTTCGGCCCTCCAGGCCTGCACTGACCATGCTGCCCGACTTAACTAAAACTCCCTACTCTTCCAGGGACCATATCCCTTTATCCCCATCTTATTCATGTATCTGTCAGGACACCCTTTAACAGCCACTATCGTATCCGCTTCCACCACCTCCTCTGGTAGTGAGTTCCAGGCACTCACCCTCTGTGTGAAAAAATCTTTCTGGTACATCTCCTATAAACTTTGCCTCTCATACCTTAAACCTGCGCCCCTATTGAAATCCTATTGATTTCAATTTTACTTCGGCACCTTGTAATATATAATATATATATACATATATATATATATAATAATATACATACACACATTATATATAATGTGTATATGGATATATATATATATATATTTGTAATATATATAAATGACTTGGAAGAGGGAGTAAGTGGAGTGATCAGTAAGTTTGCAGACGATACAAAGATAGCTGGACTTGCAGAAAGTAAATTTGCAGATGATACTAAAGTTGGTGGTGTGGTAGATAGTGAAGAGGGGTGTTTTAGTTTACAGAGTGACTTGGACAAGTTGCAGAGCTGGCCGAGAGGTGGCAAATGGAGTTTAATGTGGAAAAGTGTGAGGTAATGCACTTTGGCAGGAACAATAAATGTGTAGAGTATAGGGCTAATGGTAGGGCTCTTAATAGTGTTGAGGAACAGAAGGATCTTGGTGTATGTGTCAATAGATCCTGAAAGTAGGCAGTCAAGTGGATAAAGTTGTTAAGAAGGCATATGGAGTCTTAGCTTTTATTGGTAGGGGGATTGAATTTAGGAGCCGCAGCATCATGTTGCAACTGTACAAAACGCTAGTGCGGCCGCACTTGGAGTATTGTGTGCAGTTCTGGTCGCCACATTATAAGAAAGATGTGGAGGCATTGGAGAGGGTACAGAGGAGGTTTACCAGGATGTTGCCTGGTATGGAGGGCAGGTCTATGAAGAGAGGTTGAAGGATTTGAGGTTGTTTTCGTTAGAAAGGAGGCGGCTAAGAGGGGATCTTATTGAAGCATATAAGATGATTAGAGGTTTAGATAGGGTGGACAGTGATAGCCTTTTTCCTAGGATGGAGAAAGCTAGCACGAGGGGACACAGCTTTAAATTAAGGGGTATGAGTTATAGGACGGATATCAGAGGTAGGTTCTTTACTCAAAGAGTGATTAGGGAGTGGAATGCCCTGCCTGCAGCTGTTGTAGATGCGCCAAGTTTGGTGGCGTTTAAGAGGTTAGTTGATAAGTATATGGAAGAGAAGGGAATGGTTTAGTTTGGAGGGGCATTGCTTTTTATTTTGGTCGGCACAACATCGAAGGCCGAAGGGCCTGTTCTGTGCTGTATTGTTCTATGTTCTATGTTCTAAAGTGAGGAGCACTGTCAGGCAATGCGGCAGGACATAGGCTGGTAATTGGGCAGATAGATGGCAGATGGAATTCAATCCTGATAAATGTGAGGTGATACATTTCGGGAGAAAGAATGTAGGGGGAAGGTATATGATAGAGGGTAGACCTATTAAGAGTATAGAAGCACAGAGGGACCTGGGGATGCAGGTGCACAAGTCTTTGAAGGTGGCAGAGTAGGTGGAGAAGGTTGAGAAGAAAGCATATGGTATGCTAGCCTTTATAAGAAGGGGTATAAAATACAAGAGCTGTCCTTTAATGTTGCAGTTGTATAAAATGTTGGTTAGACCTCATTTGGAATACTGTGTCCAGTTCTGGTCACCTTACTACCGGAAGGATGTGGAGACTCTGGAGAGAGTGCAGAGGAGGTTTACCAGGATGCTGCCTGGTATGGAAGGTCTGAGTTACAAGGAAAGGTTAGGCAAATTTGGGCTGTTTTCCTTAGAAAGACATAAACTTAGAGGAAATCTAGAATATAGAACAATACAGCACAAACAGGCCCTTTGGCCCACGAGTTGCGCCGATCACATCTACCAATCCACAGACCTATCTATAACCCCCTATCCTATTCTTTTCCATATACTCATCCAGAAGTCTCTTAAAAGACCCCAGTGAGTTTGCCTCAACAACCTCCGACGGCAGTCGGTTCCATTCACTCACCACCCTCTGAGTGAAAAACCTACCCCTGACATCTCCTTTGTATTTGCTTCCCTGCACCTTAAATCTGTGTCCTCTCGTAGTGACCATTTCAGCTCGGGGAAATAGTCTCTGAGAGTCCACCCTATCTATTCCTCCCAACATTTTATAAACCTCTATCAGGTCGCCTCTCAACCTACGTCTCTCCAGTGAGAAGAGTCCCAGCTCCCTCAACCTATCTTCATAAGGCCTGCCTCCCAATCCAGGCAGCATCCTTGTAAATCTCCTCTGAACTCTCTCAATAGCCTCTACATCCTTCCTAGGAGATTTACAAGGATGCTAATAGAGGTGGTGCTGTAATGTTCTATGTTCTATTTTCTATATAAATAGAGCAAACAGGGTTAAGTTTTTTCCTAAGATAGGGTCAAATAGCACGAGGGGTCACGGGCTTAGGGTGAGGGGGGTAAGGTATAACTTGGATGCTAGAGGGAGTTTTTTCACGCAGAGGGTGGTGGAGATATGGAACGCGCTGCCAAGTAAAGTGGTGGAGGTAGGCACTCTGGAATTATTTAAGAAATACTTAGATGGGCACGTGAACAGAATGGGAATGGAGGGGTATAGAAAACTGATTTAGAAGAGGCATCATGAGCCTTGGGAGTTCCTTGGGAAGTGTGTAAATTGTCGATGATATTGATGTATTTGTTTTATCCTACAGGTGCTTTGGTCCACCTTGTTGTCTAAGAAGGGGCATACACGCGATGGGTCGTGAGAGGGCTGCTCTTGGATTTTTCGAGAGTATCCTAGTACTTCATGTTGTTAGTGTATGCTTGACCTGGACCATTTGATGGGCAACACGACAGCTCAGAGACTATTGCTGTGCTGTGCAGATACATGGATTTGGGCCTGTCTGTGGGAGTTTGTGCATTCTCCCCATGCTTGCGTCTGTTTTCTCTGGGTGCTCTGGTTTCCTCCCACATCCCAAAGGTGTGCTCTTTAGGCTAATTGGCAGAATAAATTCTCCCTAAATTGTCTCAAATTTGGTTCCAATGCATAGATCTATAAACGTAGACAGGGATGACAGGAATCATGGGTAGAAGTGGGAACATCAGGGTGGCGGTGTGGGCTCGTTGGGCCAAAGGGCCTGTTCCCATGCTGTTTTGTTCTTTTTTCCACAATGTCAGATGATACCTTGATTTCAAAGTCGGTCACTGTTACCTCACCTATGGAATATCAAAAGTGAACGTCAGTGGCAACAAAGAAAGACTTGGATGTTTATAATGCCTGTTATGACCACTGGTCCCCTCATGGTGCGTTAACGAAGGACTGTAGCTCTTATTTGGCACATGAGGATGTTTCTGGGACAGCTGGTAAGTCCAATGAGTTCTTCAGACAATGATACGTGTAGGGCAGCTGGTGTTTGAACCTAATCTTCAAACATTAGGTAAATGAGTTGTTTGGAGATTCATGCTCAATGTAGCTATTTTGTGCACTTGACAAAATTTATTAGTCTGTTCAGTGCCTTCCTGGATGAACCTTTTCTGTTGTAGTCGGTCACAAGCCATGGTCTGCTTTGAGTCCACGGGTATGTTTGATCTCTTCAGGGTTGCTTTGAAGACATCTCTAAAGCATTTCTCTTGTCTGCCTGAAAGTCTCCAGCTGCACCTCGTTCTGAGTACAGCAGTTGCTTCGGGACTCTGGTATCAGGCAGAATAACATGTTCTGCCCAGAGCAACTGGTTTGTATAGTACCTCAATGCAGGGCAAGTTGGTTTGGAAGAGGATGTTGCTATTGCCACCAGATCTTCTGAAGGGACCAGTGGTAGTATTTCCCCAGTGCTTTTTGATGTCTTTTAGGTAATCCAAGTCTGCAAAGCATAAATGCATATCACTGCTGCTAGACAAACCATGACTTTAGTCTCTGGTCCTCAAATGCTGTCTTCCTCAAAGGGCAGAAGACTGGGCTGGCACATTGGAGGCAGTGATGAACTTAATTATAAATGATTGCCTTCATCGAGAGAGTGTTCAAATATATAGAAAGTAGTTCATGTTTTCCAGGATCTTTCCATTTCTCTTAATTGGCCGGACAATGAGATTGTGCTGTGGAAGCTGGTTTGAGTTTCATTTTCTCACATACTTCGGAGAAGGAGTTAAAGAACAAAGAACAACACAGCACGGGAAACAGGCCCTTCGGCCCAACGAGCCCGCGCCGCCGTCCTAACGTCTTAATGACATATAGAGACCAATATAGGACAATTTGTTACCCAATCAGCCTAAGAGCACATTTTTGGGATGTGGGAGGAAACTGGAGCACCCGGAGAAAACCCACGCAACCACGGGGAGAACGCGCAAACTCCCGCAGACACAGGCCCAAATCCATGTGTCTGCACAGCAATAGCGATAGTCTCTGAGCTGTCATGTTGCCCATCTGATGGTCCAGTTTAAGCATACACTAACGACGTGAAGCACTAGGCCACTCCTGAAGTAACCTCCAGGAGCAGCCCTCGCACGACCTGCCAAATGCATGCACCTTGTGGTCAACAAGGTGGACCGAATAGCCTGTGGAAACAATTAAAGTATTTAAACAGTCCTCATATATCCCTCTATCTGCAGACCGCTCATGTGGCTGTCCAAGAGACCCTTAAACAACCCTAGCGTGCCTGCTCCCACCACCTTACTCGGTAGTGCATTCCACACCCCCACTACCCTTTGTGTGAAAAAATGCCCTCTAATATTAGTCTTATACATAGCCCCCCTCACCCTAAGGCCGTGACCCCTCATTCTATCCGAATCTAATGGTGGAAAAAGCTTACCACCATTTACTCTATCTATACCCCTCATAATCTTATATACCTCTAATAGATCCCCTCTCAGCCGACGTCTTTCAAGGGAAAACAACCCCTGTACATTCAACCTTTCCTCGTAAGACAGCCCTTCCATACCAGGCAGCATCCTGGTAAATCTCCTCTGCACTCTCTCCAGGGACTCCACATCCTTCCGGTAGTACGGCGACCAGAACTGGACGCAGTACTCCAAGTGAGGCCTAACCAACGTTCTATACACTTGCAACATCAAACTCCTACTCTTGTATTCTATACCCCTTCCTATGAAGGCTAACATACCATACCATACCATACCATACGAGTTGACCGTGACCTGGAGCTCAGTTTCTGAGTGAGTGTTGAGACACAAATGTATTTGCATGCTGAAACAGTATGATTGAGGTTGACGTGTACTCATTATTGCAGTGTAGGAAACAAGCAGCCAGGGTGTGCACAACAAATTCCCACAAAGAGCAATCTGATAATGATCAGATCATCTTTTTGTGATCTTATTTGAAGGACAAATATTGGCCAGGATACTGAGGATAAACACCCCTATTTTTCCTCCAATATAGTTCTGAGAGATCTTTTACATCTCCCTGAGAGGATAGGTGGAACCTTGATTTAACATTTGAATGGAAAGATGGCATATTTGCCAATGCATCACTCCCTCTTACTCCACTGTGGAGTGTCAGCTTTGAACTTTGCAAAATAGGGCTTGAACTCTCAACCTTCTGGCTCAGAGACAAGAACGTGACCATCTAAGCCATAGGTTAGCAGTTATTTTTGAATATGTGCTGCTTGTTCGCACTGTCAACCACAACTTTGACCACTATGCTGATGATCGAGACTAATCTGATGGGTCAAAATTTGACCGGATTGGATTTGTTCTGCTCTTTGTGGACAGGCCAAACTTGGACAATTTTCCACTATGTCACTTAGATGCCAGTGTCATATCTGTACTGGCACAGCTTCGCTAGAGGCATGACTTGTTCTGGAGCACTCCAGCTGGGATGCTGTCAGAGTCCATAGCTTTAGTTTCTCTGATCTCAGCTGCTAATATCACACAAAGCGAATCAAATTGATTGAAAATTGTATGCTGCAGATCTCAAGAGAATGCCAAAATAGATCACTCCCACAGCAGCTCTGACTGAAGATAGTTACAAAAGCTTCAAGCTTGATTTCTGCACCAACATGCTGAATTTTGCCATCATTTAGAATGGGGATATTAATGGACCCGTCTCCTCCACCTGGGTGTTAATTTGTCCCCCATCATTTACCACTGGATGTGGAAGGACGATAGACCTTTGATTTGCTTTGTTAGTTATGGGATTGTCTAACTCAGTTTATAATCTGCTGCTCCCATTGTTTAAAATGTGTGTAGCTCTGCATTGTAGCTTCAGTAGATTGTCATCTCATCTTCAGATATAATTGATTGTTTCTCCTGGCATGCTTTCTCCTACATTCCTCATTGAATGAATGTTGGTCCCCTGGCTTGTTGGTAGTGATGGATTAATGTGGGTTGAGAGAGGCTAGCCACTTTGAATGAAAGAAATAATGATTATTTTCTAAATGGTGGGAACCTAGCAATTGTAGTAGAACAGACCAAGGTGTAGAAAATCTGTTGGAAATTCTGTCCTGGGCCAACATTCTAACAAAGTTTGCCCACTTTTCTATCATTGTAGATTTGAAACAGCAGCCTGACAGTAGTACTAGTGACTCAGAGCAAGATAGCACCACACAGCACTCTGTTTCTCTTTTACCATCATTTGCAAGTTCCAGTATAACTATACAATAACCGGAGGATACAACTTATATGCATGATGAAGCTGCTTTAGGTAAGCCATGATGCATGTGAGGAGCAGCTAGAACTTATTCATAATTTGTATAAACTGTATCACTATTCGCATTTAGGAATTATGCATTATGAAGAAGTCTCACAACAGGACTTGAGCACAAAAATCAAAGTTGACACGCCAGTGCAGTACTAGGGAGCATTGTACTGTTGGACATGCTGTCTTATAGATGAGATGTTGAATTGAGGCTCTGCTTGGGTGGAATCCCATGGTACTATTTTAAAGAAAAGCAATGGAGTTTTTGTCCTAGCGAATACTTATTCTGTATTCAGTATCACAAGAAACAAAATATCATATTACTGTTTGTGGGAGCTCGGGTGTGCCCAAATCAAAAAAGTACTTCATTGGCTGTAAAGCATTTTGAGTTGTCTGGTGGTTGTAAAAGGTATCTTAAAAATACAAGTCTTTTTTTAATGGGACTAGAAACGAGGACTTGTGCTTAAGAGTGTAAAACTCAATCAGCCGAAATAGTGACCTGATATTTATGGGGAAGAAATATGTTATATGGTTGTTCCCTAATTAAATGGCAGTCCTAATTATCACTTTTTGTTTCGTTTTTTTGCCTGGCAGATGACCAGATAGACAGCCTGGTGGACTGCTACATGGACCTTTGGAGATGGTCCCTAGCAATTGAAAAAGCTCATTGTAGATGTAGTCAGAGCATGGCAATTGGGAGCAAGGCAAAGATTGAAGTATAGTGGAGAGCTGGGAGGAGTCATCTGTTATGATAGCGAAAAGACGCAACATGATCCTCTCCTGATCTCGACTGAGGGACAAATCTGAGACATGATAAGTGGAGGATGTTTTACAAGAAAAAGATGAATTAGATTTATGGTTCCCAAAGTTCACCACACTGACAATTTTCTTGAATCATTTTTGGATCTAATACAGGCTGTTTGCCATGATTAGTCAACAACTTTAGTCATGTATCATGCAGCTAACAGGATGATAGGAGATGAACTGTGAGGTTTTTTATTGTTGAGTAGTTCCTATGTTTGTAATCATTTTATGAACCTAATATCTATTGTACAACACAGATATGAAATTATAAATCATGCCAAAAGGAACATTTTTATGACAGCAAGTGGTAGTGATGATTCCAATTGCACTTCTTCTGAACCTATCTTCTGATTCCATTTTTATTCCAAGACCACTCCCTTTGCCTTGCACCATTTGATCTTTCGTAATTTAACCTTTCCTGCTTTCAACATATGACAGACCTTCCCTTTTGTCATGTTCTCCACTTGCTTCTTTTCCTGCAAGGTTGTTTGAATATGTGATAGTTGACTGCTCACTGTGTATGATTAGTTCAATCTGAGTAATAGTCACTTAGAAAAAAAACAAAATTGTAGACAAGCAACAAGAAGAATGAAAGCAGACATTCTACAATAATGAATAAACTGTCTCTTACCAACTTCATATCTCATTTTCAAGTGTCAAAGAACAAAGAAAATTACAGCACAGGAACAGATCCTATGGCCCTCCAAGCCTGCACCGACAATGCTGCCCAACTTAACTAAAACCCTTCCCTCCTGGGGATCATGTCCCTCTATTCCCATTCTATTCATGTATTTGTCAAGACACCCCTTAAAAGTTACTAGCGTATCCGCTTCCATATCTTCCCTAGCAATGGGTTCCAGGCATCCACTACCCTTTGTATAAAAAAAAAACCTGCCTCGTATATCTCCACTAAACCTTACCCCTCGCATCTTAAACCTATGCCCCCTAGGGACTCTTCCACTGTGGGAAAAAGCTTCTGACTATTCACATTATACATGCCTCTCATAATCTTGTAGACTTCTGTCAGGTCGCCTCTCAACCTCCACCCGTTCCACAAACCAAGTTTCTCCACCCTCTCTTCGTGGCTATTGCCGTCCTTCCCAAGCAATACTCTGGTAAAGCTTTTTGTCTCTTCTCCAAAATCTGGAAGTGTGACAATCAGAATTAAACAGTATATTCCAAGTGCTGCCAAACTAAGGTTCTATAAAGCTGCAACATGATTTGCCAGTTTTAAATTCAATGCTCCAGCCAATGAAGACAAGCATGCCATAAGCCTTCTTGACTACCTTCTCCTCTAGCAATGTCACTTTCAATGATCCATGTACCTGTACACCCAGATCTCACTTACTATCAATACTCTTAAGGGTTCTGTCATTTACTGTATGTTTCCTATCTGTCTTAGACCTTCCAAAATGCATTACCTCTCATTTGTATGGATTAAAATCCATCTGCCATCTCCCTACCCAAGTTTCCAGCTGATCCATATCCACTGATGGTCTTCTTCACTTTCCATAATTCCATCAACCCTTGTGTCGTCTACAAACTTACATTTTTCTCCAAATCATTTACATATATTACAAACAGCAAAGGTCCCAATACTGATCTCTGATGAATGCCACTTGTCCCAGTCCTCTATTCAGAAACGCACCCTTCCACTGCTACCCTTTGTCTTCTCTGACCGCTCAAACAAGACTTCTTTACCACACAGGATCTTCAATCAATGCTATACACTAGATACATCGATGACATTTCCTTTCTTTGTTCATGGTGAACAATCACTGAAACAACCCTATGATGACATCAATAAATTCCATCCCACCATGAGACTCATCATGGACTGTTCTCTGGAATCAGTGGCATTTTTAGATACATGCATCTCCATCAAGGACAGTCACCTCAGCACCTCACTGTATCACAGCCCACAGATAACCTCACAATGCTCCACTTCTTCAGCTTTCACTCTGAACACGTTAAAGAAGCCATCCGCTATGGACAAGCTCTCTGTATACACAGGATTTGCTCAGATGAGGAGGATCACGACAGACACCTTCCAGATGCTGAAAGATGCCCTCATAAGAACAGGATATGGCACTCAACTCATCGATCGACAGTTCGGATATGCCATAGCAAAAAATCGCACCGACGCCCTCAGAAGACAAATACGGGACATGGTGGACAAAATACCATTTGTCATTCAGTACTTCCCAGAAGCGGAGAAGTTATGACGTCTTCTCCGGAATCTTCAACACATCATTGATAAAGATGAACATCTCGCTAGGGCCATCCTCACACCCCCACTTCTTGCCTTCAAACAACAGCACAACCTCAAACAGACTGTTGTTCACAGCCAACTACCCAGCTTTCAGGAGAACAGTGACCATAATACCACACAACCTCTGCAAAACGTGCTGGATCATCAACATGGATGACATCATCTCACGTGAGAACACCAATCTACCAGGTACAAGGCACATAGTCTTGCAACTCAGCCAATGTTGTCTACCAAATACACTGCAGGAAAGGATGTCCCAAAGCATGACATACTGGGGTGACCATGCAGACGCCACGACAACGGATGAACGAACATCGCTCGACAATCACCAGACAAGACTGTTCCCTTCCTGTTGATGAACACTTCAGCGGTCACAGGCATTCAGTCTCTGGTCTTCGGGTAAGCGTTCTCCAAGGTGGCCTTCACGATACATGACAGCGTAGAGTCACTGAGCAGAGACTGATAGCCAAGTTCTACACACATGAGGATGGCCTCAACCGGGATCTGGAGTTCATGTCGCACTATTTGTAATCCCCATGATTTTCCTGGGCTTGTAAAATCTCAGTGTCCTATCTGGAGGCAATACACATCTCTTTAACCTATGCTAATGCTGTCTCCACTCACATTGTCTACATCTTTAAGACTTGAATAGCAGGTTAGCTGTAAAGACTTGCACTCTCATCAGTATTCTGTAAACTGTGTTTATCTTTATATGTTCTTCTCTGATCAGAACTTTCCACACACCTGACGAAGGAACAACATTTCCGAAAGCTTGTGGGATTACTATCAAGTAAAACAGTTGGACTTAAACCTGGTGTTGTGAGACTTCTTACTGTGTTCTTTGACCAAATCAGTGTTGTATCCGTCTTGCCAATTTCACCTTCTGCACCAGTCTGCCATGAGGATCCGTGTCAAATGTCTTACTGATGTCCATGTTGGCAACATCCATTGCCCTATCCTCATTAATCATCTTGTCACTTCCTCAAAAAACTTGGATCAAGTTAGTGAGACAACACCTCTCCTTCATAAAACCATGTTGTCCCTCGCTAATACATCCACTTAATTCAAAGTGGGAATAAATCCTATCTCAAAGAATCTTCGCCAATAGTTTGTCTACCACTGATGTAAGGTTCACCGCATGTAATTACTTGGATTATTCTTGCTACCCTTCTTAATCAAAGGAACAACATTGGCTATTCTCCAATCCTCTGGAACTTTTCCTTTAGCCAGTGAGAATATATAGATTTCTCTCAAGGCCCTAGCAATTCCCTCTCTTTCTCTCTCAGTAATCTGGGGTATATGGTTGAATTTCTGATACAGATGGAGTGTGAGAAAGTAGGGTCCCAAAACAGTGTCCTCTGCTTGAACAGAGGGCAGTATGATGGGATGAGGGTGGAATTGGCTAATTTAGATTGAGGGCACAGACTCGTTGGTAGGACAGCTGAGGAACAGTGGAGGATTTTTAAGGAGTTTTTTTTCAGTACTCAGCAAAAATATATTCCGGTGATAAAAAAAGGACTGTAAGAAAAGGAATAATCAGCTGTGATTAACAAAGGAAATAAAGGAGATTAAATGAAGAACCAATGCATACAGAGTGTCTAAAAATAGTGGGGAATTAGAAAATTGTAGAAGATTTAAAAAACAACAAAGAATGACTAAGAATAAAAGCGATAGAGAAAGAAAAGATAAGAGTATGAAACTAAACTAGCTCTAAATATAAAAAAAAGATAGTGAAACTTTTACAAATATATAAAGAGGAAGAGTGTGGATAGAGTGAATGTTGGACGCTTAGAGGACGAGAGGGGGGATTTAACGGTGGGAAACAAGGAAATGGCTTAGACTTTAAATAAGTTTTTTGTGTCGGTTTTCATGTGGATGACACAAATAGCTTACCGAATATTCAAGATAGAAGGTTGGTAGGAGGTGAGGTCCTTAATATAATACTGTTACTAAAGAGGTAGTGCTTGGTAAACTAATGGGACTGAAGATAGACAAGTCCCTGGGACTGGATGGAATGCATCCCAGGATACTGAAAGAAATGGTGGAAGTAATAACAGATGCATTACTAGTTATTTATCAAAATTCGCTGGACTCTGGGGAAGTGCCGTCAGATTGGAAAGCATCTATTGTTATGCCGCTGTTTAAAAAAGATAGTAGACAAAAGGCGGTTAACTACAGGCCAATTAGCTTAATGTCCGTAGGTGGGAAAATGCTAGAATCCATCATTAAAGAAGAAATAGCAGGATACCTGGAAAAGAACATTTGATCAAGCAAACGCAGCATGAATTCATGAAGGGAAAATCATGCTTGACGAATTTGCTGGATTTCTATGAAAATGTGACTCATGCGGTAGACGGAGGGGAACCGGTGGATGTGTTTTTAGATTTCCAGAAGGCGTTCGATAAAGTGCCTTACAAAAGGTTGCTGCAGAAGGTTAGGGTACTCAGAGTTAGGGGTAAAGTGTTAGCGCGAATTGAGGATTGACTTTCTAACAAGAAGCAGAGAGTTGGAATAAATGGGTGACTTTCTGATTGACAGCTGATGACTAGTGATGTGCCACAGGGTTCGGTGCTGGGGCCTCAACTGTTTACCATATACATAGACAATCTGGACAAGGAGGAGGCTGAGTATAGGGTAACAAAGTTTGCTGATGACACGAAGATGAGTGGAAAAGTGAATTGCGTGGAGGATATGGAAAGTCTGTAGAGAGATTTGGATAGGCTGAGTGAGTGCGCATGGACCTGGCAGATGAGTATAACGTTGGCAAATGTGAGGTTATCCATTTTGGAAGAAATAATAGTAGGATCGATTATTATTTAATGGTAAAAAGTTGCAGCATGCTACTATGCCAAGGACCTCGGGATCCTTGTGCATGAATTGCAAAAACTCTGTCTGCAGGTGATCAAGAAGGCAAATGGAATGTTCACCTTTATCGCAAAGGGAATAGAATATAAAAGCAGAGAGGTTTTACTGCAACTGTGTAAGGCACTGATAAGGCCACAATTGGAGTACTGTGTGCAATTTTGGTCACCTTATTTGCGAAAGGGTATATTGGCCTTGGAGGGAGTGCAGAGAAGGTTCATCAGATTGATACTGGAGATGAGGGGGTTAGCCAATGAGGAGAGATTGAGTAGATTGGGCTTGTACTCGTGGGAGTTTAGAAGGCTGAGGGGGGATCTTATAGAGACATATAAGATAATGAAGAGGCTAGATAGGGTAGAGGTAGAGAGATTTTTTCCACTTAGAAAGGAAACAGGAACCAGAAGGCACAGCCTCAAAATGTTGGTGGGGTGGGGTGTGGGGGGGGGAGTTTGGTGGAGGTCAGTTTAGAACAGAGTTGAGAGGAACTTCTTCTCTCCAAGGGTGGTGAATCTCTGGAATTCTCTGCCCGTTGAAGTGGTGGAGGCTACCTCGTTGAATATGTTTAAGTCACAGGTAGATAGATTTCTGCGATAAGGAAATTAAGGGTTTTGGGGAGCAGGCAGGTAAGTGGAACTGATCCATTTCAGATCAGCCATGATCTTATGAATGGCGGGGCAAGCTCAAGGGGCTAGATGGCCTCCTCCTGTTCCTACTTGTTATGTCCCATCAGGCCCTTAATGTAGAACCCAAATACCACCTTTTTGATCTCAACATGACTCAAATTATCTATATACTCTTTCCCAGACTCACCATCCACCAAGTTGTTCTCTAGTGAATACTGATGCAAAGTACTCGTTTAGTACCTCGCCCATTTCTTCTGACTCCACGTATAGATTCCCTCTTCTGTCCTCGAGTGGACCGACCCTCTCCCTGGCTATCCTCTTGCTCTTTAGATTAAGTCTCTTAAGAGCCTTTGGATTTTCCTTAATCCTACTGGCCAATGCTTTTTCATAACCCCTTTATAGCCTTCCTTGCTCTTTGGTTAAGTTTCTTTCTATTTTCCTTGTATTCCACACTTGCTTTGTGTGTACCCAGCCTCCTAGCTTTGACAAATGTTTCCTTTTCTCTTTGAGCAGGCTCACAATATCTCTCGTTATCCAAGGTTCCCAAAATTCGCCATATTTATCCTTCATCCTTGTAGTGGTAGTATCCATACCTTCAGTACAAGGACAAAGTCACTTTGTCCTTGTAATGGAGGTATGGTTGTTCAGCAGGTCGCAACTTAGTAACCAGTTTGCCTTAAAGAAGGTTTTTGAATAGATGCCAGCTTTATAACCAATGAATGGAGTCAGGCCAAAGAAGTAGTCAGCCTGCTGATGGAACTAGCATGCTTCAGGAATTCTGAATCAGAGACCTTGTCCTGCCTGAGGTGGCAAGGATTAGTCTTAGACGGTGAAGATAGAAACTTCAGCCTTTTTCCCTGCATTGCATATACTGTCCAAATCTCACAAATTCAGAGGAATGCACTGAGTTCACAGGATTGATAGATTTGCTCAGGTTGCTGTTCTTCCACATGTAATGATTATGCCAACATTTACTTTTTATAAGTTTATTATATTAAAGCATCTTATTGTATTAAAAGTCACTCACAACACAGAAAGCTATACCCTCCATTTCACAAATATATCTATTTAATACACAGGATGATCACATTGTGTGATCCCAGTTTGTTTTCAGAATTCCTGCAGTGCAAAACAAGGCCATTCGGCCTGTGTACACCAATTCTCCGAGTGAGTCTCATGCAGGCCCAACACCCCATCCTTGCATTTACCGTGCGTAATTTACTTAACTTACTCATCCTTTAGACATTCAGGGACAATTTAGCATGCCAATCTTTCACATTCAAGGCCAGAATCAAACCCAGGTCCCTGGGGATGTGAGACAGCAGTGCTAACCACTGTGCTACCGTGCCACCCAAATTTTTACACCTAAGTTGAGCTATGCACAATCAATACAAATGCAAATTGAAAGTAGTCTCTATATGTGAAAGATAAAGTCAATAAATGTGAGTATTTATTTAACTTTTATCACTTCTATTTCTAGTGCAGCAGTCCTTTGTGCAATTGATTGCCACAAATGATCAAAGAACATTTGCAAAAGGTAATATTACTTTATATCTTGTTGTTAGTAAGTGCAAATAATATTGTTGTTTCATATTATTTGAATGTGGGATTCATCACCCTGTCTTTTTATGGTTTGTTAGCGAATGATTGTCCAAAGTATTTTCCTGGAAAGCCACTGCAAACCTGTCGAGTAGAACGAAGATCTGTTTCAGATCGAAGCACTAAACGTAAGTGCATGCATTGAATTAAATCATATTGATGTTGTTGTATGATATGGAAGTGAGAAAATCTACACACTTGCACTATATAATGAATAATTTTTGAATACATATGGAATAAGATTATTAATATGTTATAATTTGGAGATTGGGTTACAAGTCATGAGATTGGATTAAAAAATCCTCTTCAAAATGTTTTAGTCAATGTACATTTGTGCTTTGTGGAGTAGTTTCAATTCAATTTAATGCAACATGCATAGTCTTATTAGTGTGAAGATACCATAGGAATTTCAGATGATGTGAGATCACAGGTAAAAATTTAACTTGCTTCATGCTCTGCATTTGAATGCCAATGAAAGTTTTTCCATAGGTACACAAGCCTACCTGTATAGAACTTTATTTTCTGTGCCTATAGAGTCTTTTGAAGTTGTCAAGTTTACTGAGGTACGGACCCCTTATCATTCTCAAAATGGATAGTAGCGTAATGAGTCCTTATTGTGGAGTGGCAACCAATCTTTACTGGGTGAATACTAATTGAATTCATCAGCATAAAGAGTGTACTATGGTGTTTATGACCGTGCCACCCAAATTTTTACACCTAAGTTGAGCTATGCACAATCAATACAAATGCAAATTGAAAGTAGTCTCTATATGTGAAAGATAAATGTGAATCTAAGTGTCCACAAACTGGAGCAATAATGCTAGATATTGATTTTTCCAGTGATTGATTGCAGGGAAGCATTGTCATGGAAATGGTAGCTGTTGATCAAAGGAAGTAGGAGAGCAGGATGAGGCCATTTGACCCATTGAATCTGCTCCAGCATTCAACAAAATCATGGTTGATCTGACTGTTGCTTTAATTCCACTTTATTGCCTGCTCTCCACAATCTTGACTCCTTTAAATTCAGCTGGTGCTGTGTCAGTGGCAAAACAGCCTTCACACTCCCCAGTAACGGGAAGGGGAACCTAATTACTATGAAATTGCATACCATGAATACTCATTAAATGGGAATTTCACCAAATTAAATCCTGCATTCAAGATTAGATCAATGGCACATGGGAAACTAGTGCTTGGTGTTTCCCAAAGCTTACTGATGCTGTGCACCGGGTGAGATTGTTCAGTCTTTGGATCTGAGGTAGAGATTTTGTCTTTGTGTAACTCAGTGACAAAGGGGAAAACAGTAAGAGAAGTGTTATAGGTCCAGCTGTGACAGGGAAAAGATGGGGGAAGTGAGTGGTGGTGGTCCGGACCTCAAATGGCATTACAGCAAGACATATTGGGGGACATGCAGTGAGGAGGTGTCTGAAGGGAGCCAGACTCCAGCATTAGGGAAGGGTTTATCATGACAACAATCCAATCTTGCGTGTCCAAGAGAGGCAGCTGTGCCATACATCGCAAGCCAATGATCAGGGAAGGATAGGTCCAGTTGGAGGGAGGATCCAGGGATACCAAGGGCAGGTCAAGGATGATGGACGAAGGCTCTAGGAAGGCAGGAAAGTTAGGGGAAAAGGGAAGGATGGTCGCAGCTGTAGAGAAAGATCGATTAAATGTGTGATGAGACTATTCAGGAGTCTGATGATAACAGGAAAGAAGTTGTTTTCGAATCAGTTGGTAAATGTTCTCATTCTTGTGTAATTTTTCTGATGGAAGAAGGTGGAAGAGAGTATGTCCGGGATGCGTGGGATCCTTGATCATGCTGGCTGCTTTTGTGAAGCAGCAGGAATTGTAGACAGAGTCATGGATGAGAGGCAGATTTGCGTGAATTTGTTACGTTCATAACTCTTTGTAGTTTCTTGAGGTCTTGGCCAGAACAGGAGCCATACCAAGCTATGATACAACTAGAAAGAATAGTGCATCTGTGAAAGTTGGTGAGAGTCGCTGACATGCCAAATTTCCTTAGTCTTCTGAGAAAGTTGAGGTGTGATGAGACTTTGTAACTATTGCTTTAGCATGGAGGGATGAGGACGAAATATTGGTGATCTGGCCACCTAGAAACTTGAAGCTCTCGACCATTTCTATTTCATCACCATTGGTGTTTCCTGAAATCAATGACTGTTTCCTTCGTTTGTCTATCTCATTCCTGTACTCCATTCATCATTGTTTAAGATCTGACCCACCATAGTGGTGTCATCAGCAAATTTAAAAATCAAGTTGGCTACACTGTCGTAGGTGTATAAGGAATATAGTCGGGCTGAGAACAGAACCCTTGTGGGACACTAGTGTTGAGGATGATCATGGAGGAGGTGTCTGTCATTGCCTATCCTTACTGATTGCGGTCTGTATTTTTAGCATCTTTCATTATCTTCATAGTTTTTTTAGAAAAAGACTGACGGAAGTGTTCACTGATGAGCTTTACTTGTATTACAGAAGAGACAACTGTCCCATGGATTCTAAGTTTGACCAAAGGGAATGCTCTTGCTAAAAAGGATAACAATATCTTGGTCAATGAGGCTGGCTATTTTCTGGTGTACAGTCAGGTAAGGAAATTTTATTATTTTGAGATTTGAATTTAAACAATTGGCAGGCTACTGGATTTACTGTGCTTTTTGAGTTTCTAGGTGTGGTATAAGGACAATACTTTTACAATGGGACATTTTATCAAGAGAATAAAGGCCAGCAGTGTTGGCAGCGAGCCGCGTACTGTGATCCTATTTCGGTGCATCCAAAACATGTCTGCCTGTTGCCCAAACAATTCTTGCTTCACTGCTGGTATGAATTTGTTTTAGAGTTTAAGTCAGCTTGTTTAAATATTGTTTGTTTCTATCACAATTTCTGATCAACTATTTCTTTTCATTAGGCATTGCCAAACTTGAGGTGGGAGATGAACTTGAACTCATAATACCACGATTACAAGCACAAATTGCATTAAATGGTGACGGCACATTTTTTGGGGCAATGAAACTGCTGTAAATGTTCACTAAGGTAATTGAGGCAAAGCAGTTTCTTCCATTTAAAGAAAAAGAAGAATCAGAATAGAGTCCAGTCACCATCAACTTCCTTCTTCATTAGTAATGATCGATATGTGGATGTAAAACGTGTTAAAGTATGAGATCAGAAACCTGAAAGTTTATGAAGCCCAACGAGACCCTGATAGTTTTTTTTCTATTTTGGCATTAGTGAGGCTAAAAGTTTCACTCCAAGTGTGACTTATTGACACAATAGGAAGCTTTTATCAAAATCAACTTTATTTGACAATACAGTTTAATTATAACAAATAAATTAGCTTAACTTTTACTCAAACGTAAGATACAATTCTTAATTGCTAACTTGTCTCTGTTAGTTTGAATTCAAGCAATATTCCTTTAATAGACTTAAAAGTCCTCTTCGAAAATAGTAACACACAGGCTTACATGATTGTACCTGGTAGCAGTCTGAGAGCATTTTACACCTTTGGGAAGAGAGAGAGAGAGAGACAAAGAGAGACTAGTTCTCTTAGCAGGTCCCAAATAGCAACCTTCAGAGAGAAAAAGAAAGATATTTCTTACTTCTTTCAGAACCCAGTAGTAACTGCCTACTTTCCCCTGTGAGCTTAGCTCTTCCACTAAGCATATGACTTTGTCAATCAACCTAATCAAAATCCTACTCAGAAACCCCAGAGGAAAAAGCAAATAAACAAAAATGCATTAACTCAGATTAAAACAAAATTATCCCTAGCTAAAATAAATCATTAGCCTGCATTCTCAGCACATGAGACAAATCAGCACAGGGTAAACAGCTGAATTCCAAATATACCCCTTACAAGAACCAAGATACGAATATATTTCTTAAAGACACAGGTATCATATCAAACATTTCTAAAAATCAAATTGTGCAAAAAAGTAATTGAAAGGAACAATTGTAAATAGAATCTGTAAAATTGTTTCCATAACTTCTTATTTTATGTTTGTTGTCTTATGATTTTATCTGAGTAAGCCTTCTGTTCTTTTAAGAAAATTTCACATGAACAAAACAGATGACAAGAACTGGGAAAAAGTAAGTGACTTCCCAGTAATAGTACAGTATTGCTTTTAGTTATGATAAACATTGTTGATCTTCAGTATTGATATAAAGAACAAAACAGCACGGGAAACAGGCCCTTCGGCCCAACGAGCCACGCCGCCACCCCGATGTTCCCACCTCTATCCGCGATCCCTGTCCATGTTTATAGATCTATGGATTAAAAACCAAATTTGGGACTATTTAGGGAGAATTTGTTTTGCCAATTAGCCTAAGAGCACATCTTTGGGATGTGGGAGGAAACCGGAGCACCTGGAGAAAACCCACGCAAGCACGGGGAGAATGCACAAACCCCCACAGACACAGGCCCAAATCCATGTATCTGCACAGCACAGCGATAGTCACTGAACTGTCATGTTGCCCATCAAATGGTCCAGGTCAAGCGTACACTAACGACGTGAAGCACTAGGATACTCTCAAAAAAAAAATCCAAGAGCAGCCCTCTCACGACCCATCGCGTGTATGCGCCTCGTTAGACAACAAGGTGAACCAAAGCACCTGTAGGATAAAAACAAGTACATCAATATCATCATCTATTTACACAATTCCCAGGGACTTCCAAGGCTCATGATCCCTATTTTAAATCAGTTATCTATACCCCCCCATTCCCATTCTGTTCATGTGCTCATCTAAGTATTTCTTAAATAACTCCAGAGTACCTGCCTCCACCACTTTACTTGGCAGCGCATTCCATACCTCAACCACCCTCTGTGTGAAAAAACTCCCTCTAGCATCCAAATTATACCATACCCCCCTCATCCTAAGCCCGTGACCCCTCATGCTATTTGAGTCCATCCTAGGAAAAAGCTTAACCCTGTTTACTCTCTCTATACCCCTCATAATCTTGTACACCTCTATTAGATCTCCTCTAAGTCTACGTCTTTCTAAGGAAAACAGTCCCAATTTGCCTAACTTCTCCTCGTAACTCAGACCTTCCATACCAGGCAGCATCCTGGTAAACCTCCTCTGCACTCTCTCCAGAGTCTCCACGTCCTTCCGGTAGTAGGGCGACCAGAACTGGACGCAGTATTCCAAATGAGGTCTAACCAACGTTTTATACAACTGCAACATTAAAGGCCAGCTCTTGTACTCTATACCCCTTCCTATAAAGGCTAGCATACTATATGCTTTCTTCACAACCTTCTCCACTTGCTCTGCCACCTTCAGAGACTTGTTCACCTGCACCCCCAGGTCCCTCTGCGTTTCTATACTCTTAATAGGTCTACCCTTTATCATATACCTCCCCCCTACATTCTTTCTCCCGAAATGCATCACCTCACATTTATCAGGATTGAATTCCATCTGCCATTTATCTGCCCAAGCTACCAGCCTATCTATGTCCTGCTGCATCGCCTGACAATACTCCTCACTATCCGCAAGTCCAGCCATCTTTGTATCATCTGCAAACTTGCTGATCACTGCACTTACTCCCTCTTCCAAGTCATTTATATATATTACAAATAGAAGAGGTTCCAGTACCGAGCCCTGCGGCACACCACTAGTGACTGACCTCCAGCTAGAAAAACACCTTTCCACTATTACTCTCTGTCTCCTATTACCAAGATGTAGAGATGCCGGCGTTGGACTGGGGTAAACTCAGTAAAGTTTTACAACACCAATTTTAAATCCAACCAATTTATTTGATAGTAAATTCGCGAGCTTTCGACTTTATAGCTTTCGTCAGGCAAATGCAGTGTTCTGGTCTGCAATAGCACTCATATCCACACAGACAGTTACAGATTGCTGATTAGAATGCGAATCCTTACATCTAACCTGCTATTCAAGTGTTAAAGTGGCTAACAATGTGTGTGAAGGGAATCCTGAGCATTGGTTAGAGAATTGTGTATTTTCTCCAGACAGCACAGTAAGTGAGGTTTTTTGCTAACCCAGGCAAGTTACGGGGGTTACAGATAGTGTGTCATGAAGCCAAGATCCCTATTAAGACCGTCCTCATGTGTGCGGAGCTTGGCTATCAGTCTCTGCTCAGCAACTCTGCGCTGTCGTGTGTCACGAAGGTCCCCTTGAAGAACATTTACCCGCAGGTTGGAGGCCGAATGCCCATGACTGCTGAAGTGTTCGCCCACAGGAAGGGAACTGTTTTGCCTGGTGATTGAATGAGCATCGCTCAACAATCTCACTGCTGTGGTATGAATATTCAGCAAAGGAGCATAGTTTGGCAAGGGAACCAGCAAATTATATGCAAATTTATTGAAATGTAGTAAATCATCGAAAAGGACCAAGAAAACTCAGAAAGCATGGTCATGCTAGAGCAGACTTCACTTTTCGAATCTCACGGGATTTCAGCCCCACTCAGCTATATTTGTATTCATAAAATGAACATTGATGCTTAATGCAGATGCTTGAAAATACAATTGAGATGCAGCATGGAGCTGTGCAGTGTTACAGCTCAAAAATGTGGATTGGAACGAAACTTAAAATTCAATCCAAAACCTCAGATGTTGAGTAGGTGATTGCAATACCTCCTGATGTCAGACTACAGGAGGAATTTGGTGGAAGTTCTGGGAGCTGGCAGTATGCTTGTCCCTTCAGCAGTAGAAGCATAAAGAATAAATACATCAATCAACAGGGGATGATTTAAAGTAATAAATAATTTTTTAAAAAGATCAGATTATCTAAATTTGGTAATGTATTTTTGGTTAAAATGTACTTAATTGAATCAAAGATGTTTGTGCAATATTTCCCCTGATATTTATTACAAAAACAGTCAGTGTGGACTTCACTTCACCAGGAGGTACATATTTTACACAACTAGGCTTTGGTTAAGTATTACAATTCGAGTAATATTACCATATCAAAATTCCAAAGTTTATTCCCAGAGCACTGAATTAGAATATATTTCATAATTCTGCAAATTATTCTAATTAGATTTCATAATGAGTATTAGCAACATCTTGGAAAAAAATTTAAAGTATTTCAGAGCAAAATACATATATTTGGAAAGCAAAAATGAACACGATAATTGGTTCAGTTGAACCATTTTGTAATATTATCCTTAAAACATATTAAAAAATATAGCTCTTTCCCATTAATAATTGCCCTTGAGAAAGAGTAGCGATCAGGTTACTTGTACTACTGTATACCATGTAGTTTTTGCATATATCGATCCGGTTGTCAGGCAACACTTGAGAGATTTTGATCCAATGACAGTGAAGGAACAGGTATGAAGAAAGTATATAAATAAATATGTAAAATACAGATCTATTTAGGATATTATATTTTTGAATGGAGAAAGTGGACACATTCAAGTATAGAAGCCTTAAACTATATACAAGGTCAGCACTTCTGACAGTTCTGGTTTCAACAAGTGTTAAACAGACATACACTCTGTTTGTAACATCAGGGCTTTTCACGTTCTCTTCACACTAGATGAAGAATAGAGGGATACAGGTCCAAATAGGAAAAAATGATCAGCGCAGGCTTGGAGGGCCAAAGGGCCTGTTCCGGGCTATACTGTTCTTTGTAAGCAAAGATAGGGAAAAAGCTTGAAAGTCATTGTCATAGCAACCTTAAAGGCTTTTACGATGGTCTTTCCTTATCTATTCACAAGACATTCTGAAAACATACTTCAACAAATTAGAGAAGCAGACTTTAAAAAACTGTTCTTCCATAAAAAGTTTTAAATCACTTCTATAGAAACAGAAACAATTGGAGGTAAACAGCAAATATATTAAGGGGGCATAATTTAGAGCAGTGTGAATAATAAAATGGTAGAAAATAATAAATACACATCTAAGGAAAAGATCTAGTTTAGAATGGTACAGCTGTTCCAGTTTCCTTTCAGAGCATCAGAAATATTGTAGACGGGCACAGGGAAACCTATCAATGTTTTTCTGGTTACGGGGGTGGGGAGGAGGATGTGGTGTTGAATATTTTAAAGCAGACATTTTATGTCCAAGTGCCCTACAACTGATATACTCAAGAATTCATAAAAAGCTTTACTATTTAAAATTGGTAGGTATTTTTAAATTTGATTTTAACCTTGGCATTGTATTTTTAAAGTTTCTGTATTAGAACTAAAAATATGTTTTTGTCTTTTATAATCATTAATGTTGCACTGTACTTACCCTCTTTAAAGTATTTTGTTAAATAGTTCTGTAATAAACTATAACTAAGTTATAAAATATAACATCTCTTGTGGTCTTGTGTATGCAGTATGTGAACACATCTCTCTTTATTTTCTGAAAGTGGGAAGATATAAATTTTGAAAAGGGACCCCAAGACCCTCATTATATCTGGGTGCTTATAACTTGGCCAACAAATTATTTATGGGAAAAGATAATATCTGGCCATGTGGGTCACAAGTTTGGAAATTCCCATCTGAGCTCAACAGACCTTTGAATAGTTTGCTGTATATTCTGTCTTGCCTGCTAAAATTCCCATGGTAGATGAGACGGGAAAATCTAAACCATGGTTCACTTTGTCAGACGCAAAATAAATGTTTGTGTGAAGTTGTTCCCTAGAACTGGTGAAGGTGATTGAGGAAGTACTCCCAATCTTGGTTAGTCTGTCTTTGAGGCCAGTATTATAATCTACTTCACAGCAATATACTCCCATGTCAGGATGGTGTGTGATTTGGAGGACTTCTAAGTGTTGGTGTTTTCTGTTAACAGAAGGTAGAAATTATTTTCAGACAATGACTACTAACCAACCTGGCTCAGTGGTTGCACATTCTCCTAAAGTAGGAAGTTGTGGGTTCAAACTGCACACTTGTATCTTAGCTTCCCCTTCAGTACAATTCTAGGAAAAAGTTACCTTGTTAGAATTGCTGTCCATCATCAAACTAATGCTAAGTTTAATGCCCTTTTAACTTAATGTTTGATGCTAGACCTTTATTCAATGTGGATTCAGCAAATTTACTTGGTGTACTGGCTAATATTCTCCTTCAACTAAATATCTTCAAGCAACAAACTAAGAGCTAACTTTTTTTCATCAAGTGCTTATAAGACATCACCACGTATAAAACTCTCAAACACAGTGACTATATTTCAATAAGTAATCAATGGCTGTCTCTCGTTTTGGGACAACTTAATAGTTTGCCCTTTCTAACTGCCTGTGACAGTGTTTTTGGTGGCTAAGGGAAGAGGGAAAGAAGGGGAGGGAGAGGAAGTGGTGGGACAGGAAAGAGGGGGGAAGGTGGGGGGAGGGAGAGAAAAAGGAGAGGGAAGGGAGTGTAGGGAGAGATGGGGAGAAGGGTGGGAATTGAGGGAGAAGGGTGGGAGAAGAAGGGGAGGGAGGGAAGAAGGGAAGGTTGGAAAGGGAAGGAGGGGGCTGAACAGAAGGGTGGCGACAGAGGTGGGAGGGGATCGGGGAAGGGAGAGGTAGAAGATAAAGGTAGAGTGTGGGAAGGATGTGAGGGTGAAGGGGAAGGTTCAGGGAGTGAGTGGGCTATCTCCTGCCCTTGAAGAGAAGAGATGAAGGGAAAAAAATTGGTATAAGAATTTGGAGAAATAAGCATGTTTAGTGTGTTGGCAGATTCTTCACAATTCCAAGATTAAAACTTATCAGGTAGATTCTTTGTCTGTCACTAGATGGCGATAATATACTAGAAATAGAACAATGATCATTGCCAGAATCAAACAACAAACCAATAACACTTTTTAATGAAGATGAGAACATTTTGCCCCCATCCCTGAGTGACAGAGAGGAGAGGGTAATTTGTTATAGGTTACAGGTGTACATTTTCCAACTGCTGACTCATCAGCAGTGATGCCAAACATTTTTCCATCTCTAAGGTCTTAAAATTGTTTTTGTGCTGTTAGTCAGGAAACTAGCACTAGAAACGGTGCAAGGAGATTCAGTAGGATGTTGCCTGGGCTGGAGAGTTTTAGTTATGAAGGGAGATTGGATAGACTAGAATTGTTTTCCTTGGAACAGAGGAGACTGAGGAGGTGCATGATTGAGATGTATACAATTCTGCATAAGATAAAGGTGCACAGTGTTATGGGTATTGTATTAGCATGGATAGAGGATTGGTTAACTAACAAAAAATGAAGAGTGGGGGTAAATGGGTGTTTTTCTGGTTGGCAATCAGTGACTAGTAGTGTGCCTTAGGGATCAGTGTTGGGACCGCAATTGTTTACTACTTACGTAGATGATTTAGAGTTGGGGACCAATGTAGTGTGTCAAAATTCGCAGATGACATTTAGGTGAGTGGCAGAGCAGAAGTGTGCAGAGGGATATAGATAGTCTAAGTGAGTAGGCAAGGGACTGTCAGATGGAGTACAATGTTGGTAAATGTGAGGTCATCCATTTTGGTAGAAAGAACAGAAAATGGACTATTACTTAAATGGTAAAAAATTGCAGCATGCCGCGGTGCAGAGGGGTCTGGATGTCTTTGTGCATGAATCACAAAGAGTTGGTTTGCAGGTACAGCAGGTAATTAAGAAGACAAATGGAATTTTGTCCTTCACTGCTAGAGGGATGGAGTTTAAAAACAGTGAGGTTATGTTGCAGTTGTAAAAGGTGCTGGCAAGGCCAAGCCTGGAGTACTGTGTGCAGTTTTAATCTCCTTATTTGAGAAAGAGCTAATGGCATTGGAGGGGGTGCAGAGGAGATTCACTAAATTGATTCCGGAGTTCAGAGGATTGGCTTATGAGGAGTATCTGCTTAGATTGGGGCTGTACTCATTGGAATTCAGGAAAATGAGAGGAGATCTTATAGAAACATATAAGATTATGAAGGGAATAGAAGCAAGGAAGCTGTTTCCATTGGCAGGTGAAACTAGGACTAGGCGGCATGGTCTCAAAATAAGAGGGAGCAGATTTAGGACTGAGTTGAGAAATTTCTTCACCCAAAGGATTGTGAATCTGTGAAATTTCCTGCCCAGTGTTGCAGTTGAGGCTATCTCATTAATTATTTTTAAGGCAGGGATAGATAATATTTTTACAACAGTAAAGGAATTGAGGGTTATGGTGGGCGGGTGGGTAAGTGGAGCTGAGTCCACAAAAAGATCAGCCATGATCTTATTGAATGGCAGAGTAGGCTTGAAGGCCCAGATGGGGTACTCCTATTCCTAATTCTTATGTTCTAGTTCAGAGGGACTGAGAGTAAACAAGAAGAAACCTTCCCTTTGGTGGAGGAATCAATGACCAAGGGGCGTGGATTTAAGTAAAGGGTAGGAGATTTAAAGGGAATGTGAGGAAAAACTTGTCCATCCAAAGGGTGGTGGGAGTCTGGAACTCATTGCCTGAAGGTTTGGTAGGGGCAAAGATTCTCATAACATTTCAGAAGTGCACTTGTGATGCCAAGGCATACAAGGCTATGGCTCAAGTGCTTGAATATGGAATTAGAATAGTTGTGTGGTTTGTCTTTGACTGGTGCAGATGCGTTAGCCAAAGGGCCTTTTTGTGAGCTACAGATCTCTATGACTATGACTCTATCAGCCTTCCTGAAAAAAGCCTGAACGGCCATGACTGCCCATTATTTCATTTCCAGAAATTCAAACTAAACCAAGTCATTTAAACTGTGGTCAAATAGTAAATTCTATATATGTTACTGTCTCTAAAATCAGTAGAATTATTAAAACCTTACAGTACATACAATCACTCATAAGTGGTCACCTCACCTTGATTGTGATTACTTTTTTGATTGGATTTGATTTTTTTATTGTCACATGTATTAGTATACAGTGAAAATTATTGTTCGCTGCGTAAATGCGTAAAGCATACTGTTCGTAGAGAAAGAAAACAAGAGTGTGCAGAATGTAGTGTTACAGTCATAAGCTAGGGTTAGAGAAAGATTAAGTTAATGCAAGGTAGGTCCATTCAAAAGTGTGATGGCAGCAGGGAGGAAGTTATTCTTGAATTAGTTGGTTTGTGATGTCAGACTTTTGTATCTTTTTCCCAAAGAAAGGAAGTGGAAGAGAGAATGTCCAAGGTGCATGAGGTCCTTAATTATGCTCACCACTTTGCTGAGGTAGTGGGAAGTTTAGTCAGAGTCAATGGGAAGCTGATTTGAGTGATGTGTTGGGTTACAGTCATGACCTTTTGTAGTTTCTTGTGATCTTGGGTAGAGCAGGAACCATACCAAGTTGTGATACAATCAGAAAGAATGCTTTCTATGGTGCATTTGTAAAAGTTGTGTAAGCTTTAGTGACTTACCACCTTTCCTTAGTCACCCTTCCCTCTAACTGTCACAATGAAGTTTAACTCCATTCTTTATCCTCTTCTTGTCAATAGCAGATAGATTGTGACATTAATAGGACCTCACTCTCCAGTAAAAGATTTTGATATAATCCAATGGAATATCGAGTTCGTTGCTTAAACCATGGAGTTGAAACCTTCCCTCACATTATCTATGATTATGGCCATCCAGTACAAATGTTTTCTGATCTTATCAGGCTATTGAAACTATGCTAATGTTCTACCTACTCCTACATTCTCATTTCTGCAAGTGTCATAACATCACTTTGAAGTATTCTGTTGTTTTCTTTAATTTCCTTTACGATGTTGCGGCACACAGCCAAACTTTCCATGCATCTTTTGTTCCCTTATCTGTGAAATGGCAGCTTGCAGCATTTAACAATGTCAAGAACAAACAAAGAACAAAACGTACTTGGAAATATATTTTGGTCTTGCAAAGCCTACTGGTAAATTTGGTCATGTTTCTGTACAACTGGCTATAGTAATAACTGTTCCATTTCTCATCTAAATTGTTGATGCCTCCAGGTTAGATAACTTCTGTAAGTCTCAATCACCATTTTTTTGAGAATATTATAATTTCCTACATATTGCAATGTCTTACAAACTTGCTGTAAGTCTGAATTTATAAATGGCACGGAGAAGGCACAGGCCATCTTGGATCTGAATGAATGGCAGGACCAACAGTATGTCTCCTTAATCAATGAGCTTTAAGAGTCATAGAGATTTACAGTATGAAAACAAGCCCTTCAACCCAATGTGTCCATGCTTTACTTTTTTTAAACCGCTAAGCTAGTCCAATGGTTTGCATTTGGCCCATATCCATTTTACCCTGTAACTGTCTGAAAGCTTTTTAAAAGATAAAATTGTACCTGCCTCTACTACTACATCTGACAGTTTGTTCCAGACACTCACCACTCTCTGTGTGAAAATAATTGCCCTTCTGGACACTTTTTTGTGTCTCTCTCCTCTCACCTTCTATGCCCTTTAGTTTTAGAATCCCCTCCCTTTGGGAAAATATATTGACTATCTAGCTGATCCATGCCCCTCGTTATTTTATAGACCGCTATAAAATCACACATCAGCTTGCTACGCTCTAGAGAAAAAAGTCCCAGTCTATCCAGCCTCTCCTTATAACTCAAACCATCAAGTCCTGGTAACATCCCAAAAAATCTCATCTGCACTCTTTCTAGTTTAATACTATCTTTTCCATAATAGGATTACCAGAACTGTAAACAGTATTCCAAATGTGGCCTTATCAATGTTTTGTACAACTTCAACAGGACATTTCAACTCCTGTATTCAATGTTCTGACTAATGAAACTAAGCATGTTGAATGCCTTCTTCATCATTATGTTCACCTGTGATTTCACTTTCAAGGAACTATGAGTCCCTACCCCTAGATTCTTTGTTATGTAAGTCTCCCCCACACCCTACCATTAACTGAGTAAGTCCTGCCCTTGTTTCATCTGCCAAAATGCATCACCTTACATTTATCTAAATTAAACTCCACCTGTCATTGATCAACCCATTGGCCCAACTGACCTAGATCCCGTTGCAATCCCAGATAGCCTTCTTCACAGTCCATTATGCCACCAATTTTGGTGTCATCTACAAACTTACTATACCCCACCTATACTGTCATCCACATCATTACTGATCCATGAAATGCACTAATAGTCACAGGTCTCCAGTTTGAAAAACAACCACCTTCTGGTTTCTGCCGTCAAGCCAATTTTGTATCCATTTAGTTATGTCACCGTGGATCCTGAGAGATTTAACCTTATGCAGCAACGTACCTTGTCAAAGACTTTGCTAAAGTTCATGTAGACAACATCAACTGCAGTACCCTCATCTACCTTTTGGTTACCTCTTCAAAAAACCCCAAAAAATTTGAGAGATATTATCTTCACTCACAAAGCCATGCTGACTGTCCCTAATCAATTCTTGTGTCTCTAAATGTCGCTAGATCTTGAATCTCAAAATACCTTCCAACAACTTTCCCACCATAGATGTGAGGTTCACAGGCCCAGGCTTTTCCCGGCAGCCCTTTTTAAACAAAGGCGCAACATTTGCCACCATCCAATTTTCAGGCACCTCACCTGTTGACTATTGATGATTCAAATATCTCTGGTGGGACCCACAATTTCCTCCCTAGCCTCTGACAATGTCCTGGAATACACTTCATCAGGTCTCAGGGATTATCTATCTTGGTATGCTTTAAGACTTCCAGCATCATCTCCTCTGTAGTATGTATATTCCTCAAGATATTACTACTTGTTTCCCCAACTTCTCTAACATCAATGCTTTCCTCGATAGGAATTACTGATGAGAAATATTCATTTAGAATCTAAACATCTCGTGGATCTACACATAGATGACCTTGTTGATCCTTAAGAGACCATACTCTCTCCCTTGTTATTCTTTTGGCCTTTATATATTTGTAGAAGCTGTTTGGATTTTCCTTTGTCTTATCTGCTAAAACAATCTCATGTCCTCTTTTTGTGCTCCTGATTTCTCTCTCAACTCTCCTCCTACACTCACTATACTCTTCAAGAGATTCACTTGATCCCAGTTGCCTATGCATATCATGTGCCTCCCTTTCCTTCTTGACTAAGGCCTCAATATTCCGAGTCATCCAGGATTTCCTATTTCTACCAGCCATGCCTGTCACTCGAAGTGTGCCTGAACACACTTTTAAAAGCCTCCCTCTTATCAAGTGTCCTTTTACCTTCTCACAGATCTCTCATTAACATTTGAAAGTTCCTGCCTGATACGTGATACTAAATTGGCTTTGCCCCAATTTAGAATTTTAATTTTTGGGCCAGACCTATCATTTTCCATAGCTATCTTAAAACAAATAGAATTATGATCATTGGTCCCAAAGTGATCCCTCACTAACACTTCTGTCACCTGCCCTTCCTTATTTCCCAAGAAAAGGTCAAGCTTTACTCCCTTTACTCAGGCCATCCACATAATGAGAAATGTTACCTGAATACATTTAACAAATGTCTCTCCATCCAATCCTCTAATACTATGGGTGTCCCAATCAATGTTTGGAAAGTTAAAATCTCTGACGATTACCACCTTATTTTTCTTGGACCTTTCTGTAATGTTCTTACGTACTTGCTCCTTAATTTCCTGCCGACTAATCAGGGGCCTATAGTACAACCCTATCAAAGTGACTTCCTTCTTCTTATTTCTCAGTTCTACCCATATAGACTCAGTGGCCGAACTCTTGAATACATTCCCTCTCGGTTCTTCTGTGATGTTTTCCCGAATCAAAAGTGCAACACCCCTTCCTCTCTTACTTCCTGTTCTAACTTTCCTATTGCATCTGTACTCTGGAACTTTGAGCTTGCCAGTCCTGTCCTTTCTTTAGCCATGTTTCAGTAATTGCTATAATATCTCAGTATCACGTATCCATCCATGCCATGAGTCTTACCCATCAGGCCTCTTACATTGAAATAAAAGCAGTTTAATCTGGACTTCCCTTGCTCTCTACTCTGTTTTTGCCAGATTTGGTACTAGAATTACTGACATTGATTTTACTATTTAATGTGCTCTCTTTAACTTCTGTGCTGTCCTCAACCTTCCCTTCTGTCTCCTTCCTGTTTTGAATCCCCCCCCCATGGCAGACTAGTTTAGACCTTCCTAAGAGGCTATCGCAAATCTCCCTGCCAGGGTATTAGTCCCTCTTCGGTTCAGATGTAACCCTTCTCTCCTGAATGGGTCACCCCTTCCCCAGAAGAGATCACAATGATCCAAAAATCTAAATCCCTGTCCCCTGCACCTGCTCTCAAGCCACACATTCATCTGCCTAATCTTCCTATTCCTACTCTCAGTAGCATGTGGCACATAAGGTTTGAGAATAAAACATAAAAGAGGATGAATCGGAATTAAATTACAAACAAAAACAAAATAATACATTAAACAAATGAAAGACTAAATTAAAATTAAAAGAAAAGAAAAGTAACAAGCAAATTTAAAAACATAAAATTTGCCATTTTAGAATTTCTATTAACAATTTACTACATTCAGGAATGGGATTGAACAGTTTAAACTGTTTCATTTCTGATTAAAAGAGGCTGATTGACATTGCATTAACATTTCTCGAATAACTGAAAAGTTACTTAAGCTGTTAAATTCTAGTTCTAACTTTATGTTGCCTATATGGACAATGGACAAATGGACAAATTCAGTGGAAATCCAGCAAATTTTTTAAAATAACACGGATACTAAGGGTGAGATCGTTTCAATGTGCAGCAAAAGGTGGAGTGTCAAACATCAACCAACAAATTTCTGAAAGACCCAACTCTGTGGTTACCATGATTTACCGATCTTGCTTGCCGGCTTGCATGTTAATAATAGCATGCATTATTAACATGTCTATATTTTTACAGCTGGGTCTAGCCTGACATCTTTAATGGTGCAGGGGATCAATCAGTCCTGCACTGAGATGTCAGGAACACATTGCATGCATAATTCCTTTGATTAGTGTTTGAACCCAAACCTTCTGATTCAGCATTAACTGTGCTACCACTGACATCAGCTGACATTGCCACATAGTATAGGACATTCAACCCTTCACCATTCAATTAAATCATCGCTATATGTTCAAAAAATTCTTCGTAAGATGTGATCTAACTTTATAAAGTTGCATAACATCTATCCTTTGTATTCAAGGCCCATTGAGATAAAGGCCAATATTCAATTCACCTGAAACCTTAACAATTGAAAGAAATGTAGCAAATATTTCATTGCTTACTCTTTACAAGAATTTGCTTATCTGTTTAAAGCTTAGGAATGAGGTGACAGGATAGATAGCCAGGAATGCATGAAATGGTTTTCTTTATGAGCATCAACTTTCTGACTTCAGTGTAATATTCAGAAATTTGGCATCGTCTTCTGCCTACTCCACAGTGCAAGCCATGATCCTCATGAATAGAACCAGCAGAGACCCTATCACAATGAAGACTCAACAAGAACAAAAACTGCAGAAAAACTCCGCAAGTCTAACAGCATCTGTGGAGAGAGGAACAGAATTCACATTTCAATTCCATGTGAGAGTCATTCGAATTCAACATTAACTCTGTTTCTCAGAATTAATGTTGAGTCCGTATGGTGCTCACCTTGAATTGAAATGCTGCGAGACCTATTGAGCTTTTTCAGGAAAAGATGCTACCAGACCTGCTGAGCTTTTTCTGTTATTATTTCGGATTTTCTGCATTTGCAGTTCTTTAAAACTTAAGATTCAAACAAGGTTATGATATTCCACCAATTCTCTCCTCCATCTTCACTGCATTATTGTACCTCACCTCCAGCAATTTAGCCATCAGTGTGATGCTAATTTACAGAAAAGACAGGAAGCTGTTTGACCTACACTGATTGAAAAACCAAAATCCATCTAACTTCAGTCATTGATATCTAGTATGCAAAGGATTCCTGTTTGTGAGTTCTCTTGGAAACTGAGCTCCAGGTTTCTGTCAACACTCTCTCAGAAGCATATGACAGAACAGGCCTTTACTAAGCACTGGAAAAAGTCCTCTCCCGACCAACTCCCATAGCAAAACACACCCACACTTTGACTGGGATCAGCAGCAGGATCCTGGAAATATGGACTGTTTTCCAGATCTTAGCAGCCTTCAAGAAGGCGGGCAAAGGTGATGAAATTCTACTTCACCTCCTATGTGCCAGCTCAGTTTTTCGACTGAGGAAAAAAATTATTTGAGGATCAGACTCTCAAACCTGAGGCTAAAGTCTCAGTTTAATGGACAATATTGATCTTTGCACTACAACAGCAAAATCTTCTCAGACTGGTCGGGGCTCTCAAAATACTTTGACATCGTAAATATATATTTCTCTGAAATTCTAGTCAATGGCTCTTCTATCTGAAACCATACAAGGTAATAGATAAAACATAGAACATTACAGCGCAGAACAGGCCCCTCAGCCCTCGATGTCGCTCCGACCAATTAGGAAAAAGCAATGACCCTCTAACCTAAACCATTCCCTTTTCGTCCATAAACTTATCTACTAACCTCTTAAACGCCACCAAACTTGGCGCATCTACAACTGCAGCAGGCAGGGCATTCCATACCCTTACCACCCTCTGGGTAAAGAACCTACCTCTGACATCCGTCCTAAAACTACCACCCCTTAATTTAAAGCTATGTCCCCTCGTGCTAGCTTTCTCCATCCTAGGAAAAAGGCTATCACTGTCCACCCTATCTAAACCTCTAATCATCTTATATGTTTCGATTAGGTCCCCTCTTAGCCGCCTCCTTTCTAACGAAAACAACCTCAAATCCCTCAGCCTCTCTTCATAAGACCTGCCCTCCATACCAGGCAACATCCTGGTAAACCTCCTCTGTACCCTCTCCAATGCCTCCACATTTTTCTTATAATGTGGGGACCAGAACTGTACACAATACTCCAAGTGCGGCCGCACTAGAGTTTTGTACAGTTGCAACATGACGTTGCGGCTCTGAAATTCAATCCCCCTACCAATAAAAGCTAAGACTCCGTATGCCTTCTTAACAACCTTCTCGACTTGATTGTCATATCCTTATCCTGCCTCCTTACTTATATCTCATTGTGTGCTTCAGCCAATGCTATTGGCATTACTATGGAGTATGGCCATGCTATTGGCATACTCCAATGCGGCCGCACTTGGAGTATTGTGTGCAGTTCTGGTCCCCACATTATAAGAAAGATGTGGAGGCATTGGAGAGAGTACAGAGGAGGTTTACCAGGATGTTGCCTGGTATGGAGGGCAGGTCTTATGAGGAGAGGCTGAGGGATTTGAGGGTGTTTTCGTTAGAAAGGAGGAGGCTAAGAGGGGACCTGATCGAAACATATAAGATGATTAGAGGTTTAGATAGGGTGGACAGTGCTAGCCTTTTTCCTAGGATGGAGAAAGCTAGCACGAGGGGACACAGCTTTAAATTAAGGGGTGATAGTTATAGGACGGATATCGAGGTAGGTTCTTTACCCAGAGGGTGGTTAGGGAGTGGAATGCCCTGCCTGTGGCAGTTGTAGATGCGCCAAGTTTGGTGACGTTTAAGAGGTTAGTTGATAAGTATATGGAAGAGAAGGGAATGGTTTAGTTTGGAGGGTCATTGCTTTTTATATTGGTCGGCGCAACATCGAAGGCCGAAGGGCATGTTCTGTGCTGTAATGTTCTATGTTCTATGTTCTATATATTCAATTCTGTCAGATCCCAGTTTAGAACATAGAACATAGAACATTACAGCACAGAACAGGTCTTTCGGCCTTCGATGTTGTGCTGACCAAAATAAAAAGCAATGCCCCTCCAAACTAAACCATTCCCTTCTCTTCCATATACTTATCAATTAACCTCTTAAAAGCCACCAAACTTGGCGCATCTACAACAGCTGCAG
The DNA here is from genome assembly GCA_024679065.1 of Sphyrna mokarran. Classification (NCBI taxonomy): domain Eukaryota; kingdom Metazoa; phylum Chordata; class Chondrichthyes; order Carcharhiniformes; family Carcharhinidae; genus Sphyrna; species Sphyrna mokarran. The sequence continues at coordinate 33,850,766 of JAGIQG010000010.1, read as the reverse complement.
GCAGGGCATTCCACTCCCTAATCACTCTTTAAGTAAAGAACCTACCTCTGATATCCGTCCTATAACTCATACCCCTTAATTTAAAGCTGTGTCCCCTCGTGCTAGCTTTCTCCATCCTAGGAAAAAGGCTATCACTGTCCACCCTATCTAAACCTCTAATCATCTTATATGCTTCAATAAGATCCCCTCTTAGCCGCCTCCTTTCTAACGAAAACAACCTCAAATCCTGCAACCTCTCTTCATAGGACCTGCCCTCCATACCAGGCAACATCCTAGTAAACCTCCTCTGTACCCTCTCCAATGCCTCCACATCTTTCTTATAATGTGGCGACCAGAACTGCACACAATACTCCAAGTGCGGCCGCACTAGAGTTTTGTACAGTTGCAACATGATGCTGCGGCTCCTAAATTCAATCCCCCCGCCAATAAAAGCTAAGACTCCATATGCCTTCTTAACAACTTTATCCACTTGACTGCCTACTTTCAGGGATCTATTGACACATACACCAAGATCCTTATGTTCCTCAACACTATTAAGAGCCCTACCATTAGCCCTATACTCTACACATTTATTGTTCCTGCCAAAGTGCCTTACCTCACACTTTTCCACATTAAACTCCATTTGCCACCTCTCGGCCCAGCTCTGCAACTTGTCCAAGTCTCTCTGCAAACTATAACACCCTCTTCACTATCTACCACTCCACCGACTTTAGTGTCATCTGCAAATTTACTAATCCATCCTCCAATACCCTCATCCAGATCATTTATAAAAATTACAAACAGCAGGGGCCCCAAAACAGACCCCTGAGGTACACCACTTGTCACCGAACTCCACGATGAATATCTCCCATCAACCACCACCCTCTGTCTTCTATCTGCTAGCCAATTCCTAATCCAATTAGCTAAATCACCCTCTATTCCACACATCTTCATTTTCTGTAGAAGTCTTCCATGGGCCACCTTATCAAAAGCCTTACTAAAGTCCATATATACTACATCAACCGCCTTACCCCCATCCACCTCTCTGGTCACTTTCTCAAAAAACTCAATGAGGTTAGTAAGGCATGACCTACCCTTCACGAAACCATGCTGACTATCCCCAATCAATTCATTTCTCTCTAAATAACTATAAATCCTATCCCTAATAATTCTCTCCAATGTTTGTATACATCTATTTATTGTTGGTAATAAATCTTTAATAACTTTATGCCATGACATGTTGCCTTCAAATTATTATACAATCAGTAAGCCTGTGTACAAATTGCTCTCAAAATTGTCCTAATTTTCCAAAGTGAAGTAATGTTTTATTTTTCTGCTAAACTTATTTGCATAATAACACACAGGAAGTCTTCCATAAGTAATCAGTGTTTTGAAATGTAATTGTTAATTGTTTTTTTCATTAAAACATATTCCTTGGCATATTTTAAGGTATAATATAGTGCAGTTTTAAAATCACAGACTCTATTTTCAGGGACACGATGACAGGGCACTTAGAGAAACAATTTAATTGGAGTCAACACAATTTTATAAAAATGAAAATGTGTTTGACAAATCTGTTTGAGTGTTTTTCAGGATGGAGAACTAAGAATATCTTCCGTGATTAATGATACATTATTTCAATCAGAAGAGAGAATGTAACAAGATATAATAGGCTGTCCACAAATTAAGCAAATCAGGTGATAAGTAAATTGGCAGAAGATCAGTGGGAGATGTTCAAAAAACAATTTTACGTGATACAAAACCAATTTATACTCTTGAAGGAGTCGAGTTCTACTTGCCAACAAATAAATCCATAAACAACTAAAGAGGGAAAGGACAACACATGAAAAAAAAAGAACAAAATCACAAACTTTGGCAATGAGAAGAGGTACAAAGACCAACAAACACAACAAAACAGCTCACAAAACATTTTTTTTTAAAAAGTGTGAAAAGAAAATTCAAAACAAACACAACCATTGTGTACAATTATGAGTTAGATTTTCATGGAGTTGGGGATACTGAGTGGAGGGGTGAAAATGGCAGCTAGGGCATGATTCTGGGATCTTCAATCCCATTCCAGGGTCTCTGATTTTCACTAGACCCTTTTAATTGTTATGACCAGGTAAGAAGAAGTGGCTCCTCTATTCAGCCTGCTTAGTTGATCACAACAAAGATTTAAGTTTCTTTTTCATGAAGATATACCAAAATATATTTAACTATGTAGTGAGCAATCAGCAGCTAATCAAATAAAGTTTTCTTAAGTTAAAGAGAAAACACATTTATTAACCACTAGGCCCAAGAAAAAGAAAGGAAAAGCACATCTTATTCATTCACACATAGGTATCAGAAACAAGAAAGTTTAGCATCCAATAAAAAGAAGTTAAGTGACTATGTCGTTAAGTATTTTTTGCTTTTCCTTGAGTAGTATGCTTTAAATGTTGCCAAGTTAGGATAGGTGGCATCTTGGCTGCAGTCAGATGTAGAAGGGGCAGCATAGTGATTAGCACTGCTGCCTCACAGTGCCAGGGATCAGGGTTCGATTCCTGTCTGTGTGGAGTTTGCACATTCTCCCCATGCCTGCATGGATTTCCTCCAGGTGCTCCGGTTTCCTTCCGCTTTAAGTTTGGATAGTAGGTCATTTGCTACATATTGGTTAGTTGCATTGACCCAAAAAGGCACCGGAGTGTGGCAACTAGGGACTGTTACAGTAACTTCATTGCAGTGTTAATGTAAGCCTTAAATGTAATTAATAAATAAACTTTTAACCTTAAGACGATGTGATGAACACAGAATCTGGGTTTGGTTGTAAGTTTTTGTTGATTTCTTCAACTGAGTAACGCTCACTTTTTTCAAAAGAGGAAAAAAGAAAGAGCAGAGCATTTCAGCCTGTTTTCTCTGCAGAAAACCTTCTTCACACTCCCTGTGTCACATGCAATCTCTCTGCAATTTTTGCAGCTTGGCGTCTTGTTTCACCCATTGAGAATTTTCAAGGGATTTTGGGTGGGTCCTCCTGAGGCAGCCATTGTTTCAAAATCCAGTCTTTGAGAAATGTCCTTTAGATGTTGGTGAGTTACTAAGGGTCAGTGAATTAAAGGAAATGTGTCTTCACAGACCCCTGGGGTGTCTTGTTTGTCCTTTTCACTTTCAGTTTGGAAGTTGACTATCCATTTTAAGGAATTTGTCCTGTCTCATTTCAAATTGCAAGTTAAAAGTTGAATGGTCAATATTTTTCAAAATTAATGGGGCATAGCCTCATGACAAAGTGTGCAAGCTGATTCAGTTCATGAGCCCAAATCCTGACTCAGCTAGCTCCATTAGGTGGTAGGAGTGAAATAGTCCTCCACAATTTTCATAAGAGTCAGGCCAGCTTTGTAAAGAGTCATGGATCACAGGATTTGAGGTGTCCTGAACCACAGTCAACATGAGGGAACCGTTTTAAAAAGTAAGCTCAAAAGGACCTTTGTGTGCCCCCAGGGCAATTTATGGCATTTTAATGTCCATTCTTCCATTGTACAGTGTATGGAACCATTAAAACCTATAGTAACAATAGGATATGCAAAAATGTTTTTTTTTAACCATTGTTTATTGATAATCTTTCACTTTTTGAGGAAAAACCCCTTTTTCCTACATGCTATTATAGACAATCATCCAGATCCTTTCAAGTATTAAGAGCAGAAACTGCAAGAATCTTTTTATAGAACATTATAGTGCAATATAAGCCCTTCAGCCCTCAACGTTGCCCCGACCTGTGAAACCAATCTAAAGCCCATCTAACCTACACTATTCCAATATCATCCATATATTTATCTAACGATCATTTAAATACCCTTAATGTTGGCGAGTGCACTACTGTTTGTAGGCAGGACATTCCATGGCCTTACTATTCTCTGAGTAAAGAACCTATCTCTGATATCTGTCCTATATCTATCATCCCTCAATTTAAAGCTATGTCCCCTCGTGCTAGCCATCTCCATCCAAGGAAAAAGGGTCTCTCTGTTCACCCTATCGAATCCTCTGATCATTTTAATTTCGTCAATTGATGACGCAGACCAGAGAGTGTTAATAGTAGCACACTGGTTTCCTGTGGAGCTCCGGAAGGAGCATAAAAGTTCAGAGCAGGTGTTATTTTTGCAGCTCTTGGTGGAGAACTTAAGCACAGAGGGCCTCACAGATTATTGTGGCTTATGCACAACCTGTCAAGTCCTCCTCCCTTCCATCTCATTATCTTGCAAGACCTCTTTCTGTCAATGACACTTCAGTGCATGTGGGTTCAAGTAAGGACATTACTTTGACCAGGCACTTGGATATGCAGCTTTCAGTCCAGGCACTGTGATCCTTGGTCACTTTTATCAGAATACACACAAGATTCCCAGTTTGAATTGGGATGCAAATGACCTATTATCCAAACTTAAAGTCTTTAAACAATGTACAGAGCTATGGTTTCATGAATTAGGTGCATCTTTGCGAGCAAACAAGCCATAAAAATGACCTGGCAATTGGGAATGAAGGCCTACACAGGCTGAACATGTCAGAATTGACAGCAGGAGAGTTAAAGATCCCCAAAAAATATGGATTGACATTCTGACAACAATTTACAGAATCAATAGACCACTTCATCAACAGATGCAGGGAAACATGTGTACTGTGGTTTTTCAAATATAGGCAAAATTATTGACCTGGTAATTGCATCCACTCCCATGGAAGAATTCCAGAAAGATCTCCAAGATAAGCCCAAAATATATAGCATTGAAGAGTTACACAAGGATGAATGTAAGTACTAAGTGATCCTCAAAAATCAAAAAAGCATACAGATCCTAAATGCAACATCAACTGTTGACATATTCACTAGAACACCCAGACCTAGTAAGACATGTGTGGCTTTCTACATGCATGAAGAAAATGCTTATCCTTCCTGCAATTCTCCAAGACATGCGGCAGAACAAGTCATTCTGCAATCTACTAGAGCAAAGGCTGATGCAGCTACAAAGAACCGTGCACTGATCCACACAGACTGTACGCAAGAAGTAAGAATTGACCATCTGCTACCTCGTTAGAAACATTTACATGAGGTGTTTGATACACTGAAAAATGACAAGATGAAGAATGATGATCGTATGTTTCACACCATCATTCTCTTGAAAAGCTCAAGTACAGTGACAGCATTCAAGGTGTTTGATTAGATTCAAATTATCTGCCCTATTAAAGCCAAATTCTAAGACATGTACCTACAGACATGGAAGGCCTTGGCTCAACATATTACTGCATAGTGTGTATGGTTCACTTCTTCCATGTGCCCAATGCATTGTCCTGAAGTGCAAGAACAAGCAATCCCCCTGAGTGCCACAGATATTCTACGTTGTGGGGACTAAAGACCCAGCAATTACATGTCTCTTGAAGTATACCATATACCACAACCTCACACTAGTAACAATCCATGGAATCTGTCAGACTCTGTTTCAGAAACTATTCCTTTCACTTCAGTTCATGAACTAACATTGAAATATCCAGAGTCTTTCCACATAATTGGCAATTTCATTGCAGGAGAATGCAGTCCATCAATTGATCTGGTATATTTTACACAATGCAAATGCCAGCAGCTACAAGAGAAAACAATGAAAGATTCACACTGAGGAAATTATGGAAAATCATAATCAAAAGATGGCTTGCTTCAAAATCAGCATGTCCACAACACGAGACTATTCTGGCCTTACTTTTACAGGCAGGCAAGTCATAGAACATAGAACATTACAGCGTAGAACAGGCTCTTCGGCCTTCAATGTTGCACCGACCAATTAGGAACAAGCAGTGACCCTCTAACCTAAACCATTCCTCTTTCATCCATAAACTTATCTACTAACCTCTTAAACGCCACCAAACTTGGCGCATCTACAACTGACGCAGGCAAGGCATTCCAAACCCTTACCACCCTCAGGGTAAAGAACTTACCTCTGACATCTGTCCTAAAGCCACCACCCCTTAATTTAAAGCTATGTCCCCTCGTGCTAGCTTTCTCCATCCTAGGAAAAAGGCTATCATTGTCCAACCTATCTAAACGTCTAATCATCTTATATGTTTCAATAAAGTCTCCTCTTAGCCGCCTTCTTTCTAATGAAAACAACCTCAAATCTCTCAGCCTCTCTTCATAAGACCTGCCTTCCATGCCAGACAACATCCTGGTAAACCTCCTCTGTACCCTCTCCAATGCCTCCACATCTTTCTTATAATGCGGGGACCAGAACTGCACACAATACTCCAAGTGCGGCCGCACTAGAGTTTTGTACAGTTGCAACATGACGTTGCGGCTCCTAAATTCAATCCCCCTACCAATAAAAGCTAAGATTCCGTATGCCTTCTTAACAACCTTATCGACTTGATTGCCAACTTTCAGGGATCTATGCACATATACACCAAGATCCCTCTGTTCATCAACATTATTAAGAGTTCTACCATTAGCCCTAAACTCTACACATTTGTTATTTCTGCCAAAGTGAATTACCTCACACTTTTCCACATTAAACTCCATTTGCCACCTCTCGGCCCAGCTCTGCAACTTGTCCAAGTCTCTCTGCAAACTAGAACACCCCTCTTCACTATCTATCACTCCTCTGACTTTGGTGTCATCCGCAAATTCACTAATCCAAGTCGTGATACTGGAGCCTTTGCGACTTAATATTGTTCACTACTTCATCATTATATGTGGGCTCATAGATCTGATGAAAAGACTCGTAAGAGAGACAGACTATTGACCATGTATGAATAATAACATTGAAGTTATCATTAAGAAGTGCAAGCATGTGAAGAGCATGTACTAAGTTAGCACAAAGAACCTCTGATTCCACATAAAATTCCTACTCTTTCTTGGTCCGAAGTAACACCAACTTCTTTGAGTCCATGGCTCTGATTTATCATAATGTTCTTTGTCGACTACTTTACCTAGTAAGTGATTATTCAACAATCGTTCAATCATTCAATCCATAAAGAGCACACTCGGAAGTGCTTAGAGAGATCACAGTGGATAACAATCCTCAATTTACTGGTACGTTATTTCAGGATATGTGTGAGAGGTTGAATATCGATCACACTACTATTTATCTTCATTACACAGAATTTAACAGCCTAATTGAATGAATGATTCGCAGAGGTACAGAATTGCTAAATTTATTATTGAAACAATAAGTTCACAATCAAGATGCCACAGAAGATACATGGCAACCAGCTGAGGTGACAAGGGTTTGTTCAGAACCATGATCCTATGAAACCATTACATACCAAGGTCCAACGGTGAGGCATAACCCAGGAAAGATCAGATCCATTCCAGCTTCTTAATGCACAATGCAGTCTTACTGGAACAACTAGGAACAACATCCACGAGTGGCAATGCCACAGATAACTAAGTAATTAAAAAAACAAGGTTACCATTACAAGATCTGGGCCTACCAATAGAGTATCTTTATGCTTCAGAGACTCATAGGCTGGAATCTTATTACTATTCATGCCGGCGGGATAGCCAATAAATTGCCCAATCTCACTGCTTCAGGAGCAAGGCACGAGAAACAAGTAAGATCATACCCTCTGATTCACCAATCTTTTATACACTTGTGTAATAAGTAATCTTTGGAAGGGGAATGATATCTTTAAAAAGAGAGGAGGATGTTGGAAGATGCCGTTAAAGGATAGCAACATGGTATCACTAAAAGGGAAGTGTGTTGCAATCTAGTTTTAGTGTTAATATTAGCAGAGCACAGCACAGCTGGCTCTATAAATGTTCCCATGTATCTAGTCTGAATAAATGAACCCACAATGTGTTTACTCATCGTTTAATCCTTTATTGGTCCCTTTCTGTTACTATTAAAACATGATTGAGAGAATGATTTAGAACAAGTCTTTTGGATTAACACTGAGTGGCAGATTGAAGTAATTAGCACTAAATACAGCAGGAAAATGTTTGAGAAAACTTTCTATAGAAGAGTCAAGAGAAACTTCTGTAAACTTATCTGAAAACAGCTTTTTCAACAGGATGTCCAAATTAGCCCTCACAAATTTTAAACTTTTTGAATAATTTTACGATAATCTTCAAGTGTGCAATCTTAATGAGATGGAGTTGAATGAGTTGTACAAAAAATTCAACAATGTGAAAAGTATTATATCATCCATTCGTATTCAGTTATTTAATTATCTAGTGTTTGATTAAGTTTCTGTTGACACTCCTCTGTTCTGTATGTTGTTAGTTATACTTGGCTGCGGTTACAGAGAAACTGATATGAAAGTAAAAGCAAGCAACAGTGGCTGAAAGCCAGAGAGAAGACATTTTAGAAGAATTGAAAAAAACTTCTGTTGTGATATAAAGGTTGAATAAGTAAATGGACAGTGTATATCAGTGATGTAAAATCAAGTGATGAGAGTGTATGTTGAGAGAGAGTCCTATGTGAAGCCTCGTGCTGTGCCTTATGCTGTATATAGTTTGAAGAATGCTAAATAAAAGTAAAATTCACCAAAAGCTTTTGATTCTCACCAAGGACAATCTAAACTAAAGTGCATAAAGCTGATAACAGAAAATTCAGATATAGAATTCGGTGTATGATTTCTGCATATCTCCAATGTATACATCACAAATTGTAACATTAAATTTAGGTTGAATAAAGGAATGCTCTGTTTGATGGTAAATCTGTATGGTTTGGTTGTTAGAGGTTCAAGCAAAACTTTGATTCTTTTACTAAGAAGAAAGTCTAAGGTATTTAGGCTAGGAGGTAATGATAGCACTTACCATGATTAAACTCAAAGAGTGGATTTTAAAGGGCTTCGAAGAGCATAAAATGTGGCATAGGGGCGACTTAATTAGGCAGGCATGGAAATTCATTTTCTCAAAGGGAAAATTACCAGCTCTGTGAACCTGACCTTTAAAGGTGGCCATTTATTTTGTTTATTCTAGCAGAGTGGGCTAGATTAGAAGTCAGGCCCACTGCCTCCAGAACATGTGCAAAGGCCATCAGGTGCTGAGGACTGGACTGAAGGCCTTTCTTTGTGCTCCAACACTTGGTTGAGTTAAATGAGAAAAGATTAAAACAAGAACCAATTACCCACCACCCTTAACCCAACATAGTCTCATTCCCCATCTATTCTAACTTCTGCCCCCCAATGGCCCTCAACCCATCCCATGGCTCCCATATTCTCTTTTCAAACAATGCCCATCACCATTTCCTTGCATCTTCCATGTCAACTCACTTAGTATCCTTCGACAGTTATTTGTCAACATTGACAGTTCTTTGACAGCTCTTTGACAGTTCTAGTGAGAGTATACACTTATTACATACAATCACGTTTACTTTTAGTAATTTCAAAAGGGAGTCTTATCTCTCCCAAAGGATGCTTACCTCTCTCAGAGGGTGACTTACCTCTTCCAAGGGGTACTCTGGCTATCCAGATGAATCCACCAAGTTCAGACCAACTCTTATCTGGTTTAACCTATACACATTGAATTTCACACTCTTGGCATACAAAAATCTCACTTCTGTGGAGATCATTTAAATGGCTAGCTGTCTCTGCAAACTTCATATGCATGAATGCTGGCCAAACTTTGGTGCTTCCCCTACAAACGTAGGGAACGCCAGTTTAGGGATGAAACCTAGAATTTTGCTATGGCAGAGAAGCTCCAGAAATTAAAGTGTAACTCTTTTACAGTGGTGGGCCTCATATCATACCATGTGATTTCCTATCTTAATACATTTGCATGTTATGAATACTCATTAAAATAAAGCATTTTGTAATTACATCCTACCTTCATGATAGAATTTTGCAGCATCCAAGTAATGTTTGTTTAAAGATGGCATGCAATAGTTTATGTAGTTGCATCTGAGGTCAGCAGTTTTCCTTATTGAAATGCATGGCAAAAGGAAAGGGGTCATGATGTGGAGATGCCAGCGTTGGACTGGGATAAACACAGTAAAAAAATCTGATAACACTAGGTTTAAGTCCAACCGATTTATTTGATAGTAAACTCACAAGCTCAGGGTTCCCCTCTTTGTCAGATGAATGGAGAGTTCTGGCCTCAGACAGTACATATAACAGCACAGACAGTTTACAGATTATTGATTAGAATGCAATTGTTTATACCTAACCTACTATTCAAGTCTTAAAGTGGCTAACAATGTGAGTGGAAGGAGCACTGAGCACAGGTTAAAGAGATGTGTATTGTCTCCAGACAGTATAATAAGTGAGGTTTTGCAAACCCAAGCAAGTCATGGGGTTACAGATAGTGTGACATGAACACAAGATCCCTGTTGAGACTGTCCTCACGTGTGTGAACGATAGTATTGATAGCCAAGTTCCCCCATGTGAGACGGTCTCAACAGGGACCTTGGGTTCATGTCGTATTATCTGTAACCCCCATGACTTGCCTGGGTTTGCAAAACTTCACTTACTGTACTGTCTGGAGACAATAATGGGTATGATCCATTATATGGATCATATGGGTAATATATGGTCATATGGGTATATGGAAATATGGGTATGATTGGAGCAACTTGTGGGCCGAAGGGTCTGTTTGTGCTGTAGTGTTCTATATTCTAATACACATTTCTTTAATCTATGCTCAGTGCTCCTTCCACTCACATTGTTAGCCACTTTAAGACTTGAATAGCAGGTTAGGTGTAAAAATTTGATTCTAATCAGTAATCTGTAAACTGTCTATGCTGTTATATGTGCTGTCTGAGGCCAGAGCTCTCCATTCACCCGATGAAGAAGGGAACCTCGAAAGCTTGTGAGCTTACTGTCAAATAAATCGGTTGGATTTAAACCTGGTGTTGTCAGACTTCTTAAAAGGAAAGGGAGCAGGGGAATGGCAGTTTGCATGGAGGCTTGGGACTGGCAAGGGTAAATCATGGACTGGGATGGTAGATGTGAAATGGGGTCAGATACATGGAAGGGTAATGTGGGATATATCTAGCATCCTATGTGTAGTGAATCAAGGTAAGAAAATGTAGAGCCTTAATCCTGATGTTAGTACCGCCCAAATGTGGGTCCATCTCAGGTGAGCGGACTGCTCACAGGGCTTTGAGTTCACCTATAATATTTCAATTATCACCACTGAGAGTGATCTTAGACAAGCTGTTTTAAAATGCAAAGAGGGAAGATCTGAAAATTTATCCATATTCCACTGAGTGGTGAGTATACATGAACATTCAAAAAAAGAATTAGTGCAAAAATACAACATTGATTCTTCCACAATAAAGAAAGATCCCGAAGCCTCCTGGAACCATTAATTTATCCCAACATTGAGAACATTGAGTTCTCTGACAAAACCAGTCTTAACAAACAATGATGATGCATGTTTAAATAAAGTGAAACCAATGTAACATGAAATATCTACAAGTGAAATTGACACTTAGTAAACAACCTCTATGCTCTCAGTAAGTCTTATATTAATGACAATGGAGTTGGGCAAGAAAGTTGTGGCTGTGAAGAAGAGAGTTCCTTTCTGTCCCAGATGTTCTTTTATAATCCATCAGTACCTGCTACATCACCGGTTGACAGAAGGTTTCACCACTGACCAGCTTTCCTCACCATGTGATTCCATGTTTTTCCCATGCACGTTGCTGTCATTTCAATTGGCATTGCATAAGAAATGGGAAAAAAAATCAAGAGCAGAAGGTGTACATACCTCCTACATGACTGTTAAAACAAGGCTTCATAGTTTTATAAGGGGGAAATGATGTAGTATTCAATGATTTATTTGTTTGATTGTGTGCGTATGTTGACTTTTCTGTATGCTATTAATTAGGTCAGGGTATAGTTACAAAAAACTGAACCTAAACTGAAAACAGACTGCAGCAACGTGGAAGCATGAGAACAGACATTTTGTAAGCTTTGTAAATAAAGCTCTGTAAACATGGAACTTAGTGTGTACACATGAATGAGGTACGAAACACAACACTCCCCTGATATGAAACATCGTCAGAGCAGGGCAGTGAAACCTTTCAGCAAAGTTCAAGAAAAACAACTGTAAACTATATTCTCCACTCTCTCCTTTCCCTCTCTATGTACAGTGTGCTTTGTCTGTATAGTGCGCAAGAAACAACACTTTTCACTGTATACTAATACATGTGACAATAATAAATCAAATTCTAAAAAGTTCACAAACATAAAGGAAATAGCTCCTATATACTTTGCAGTACTGCTGATAAAGAACAAACTTTTAAACATCTTTAATTGGCATCATCTGAGTGCAGAGTGTGATTCCTGTTGAAGAAAGGAGAACGCCCCACTGCTGGAATCACTATACAACCACAATAAGGGAAGTAGAAATTATATACCTTTGCTACTTGCAAGGCTCAGCGATGACTTTGTGTTCGAGGGTAAGTCCACGCTAGGCATGTGGCAGTCTTTCAAGGGAATACTGAAAATGTTGCAAGAAAGACGTGCCGGCTAAGAGGAAAGATGGGAAAAGTAGGATTAGAGAGCCGTGGATTACTAGGGATATTGAGGACTTGGTTAGGAAGAAAAGAGAGGCGTATGTTAGGTCAAAGCAGTTGGAAATGGAGAGAGCGTTGGAGGAATATAGAGAGAGTAGGAGAGAGCTCAAACAGGAAGTTAGAAGGGCAAAAAGGGGCATGAAATGGTTTTGGCGGATAGGATTAAGGAAAATTCAAAGGCTTTTTACTCCTGTGTTAGGAATAAAAGGGTGATTAGAGGAAAAATCGGACCTCCTGGGAAAGAGGAGGAGAACTATGATAGAGCCCGAGGGAATGGGGGAGATCCTGAATGAATACTTTGTGTCCGTATTCACGAAGGAGAGGGACTTGTTGACCATCTTGTCTTTGAAGGAGCTGTGGACCAGTTGAGGGAAATATCCATACCGAGGGAGGAAGTATTAGGCAGCACTAAAACTGATAAATCTCCTGGGCCTGATGGCATTTATCCCCAACTGCTTAGGGAGGTGCAAGGTGAAATTGCTGGAATCTTTGTCTTTTCCTTGGACACAAGTGAGGTCCCAGAGGACTGGAGAATAGCTAATTTGTACCGTTCTTTAAAAAGGGTAGTAGGGATAACCCTGGAAATTATAGGCTGTTGAGTTTGATGTCAGTGGTAGGGAAACTGATGGAGGGGATTCTTAAAGATAGGATGTATAGGCACTTAGAGTGTTGCAATCTGATTAGGGATACGCAGCATGGATTTGTTAAGGGGAGGTTGTGCCTTACGAATCTGGTAGAATCTTTTGAGGAGGTGACGAAAATGGTCGACGAAGGGCGAGCCATTAATGTCGTCTATATGGATTTCAGTAAGGCGTTTGACAAAGTCCCTCATGGGAGGTTAGTTGAAAAGATCAAGGCTCATGGAATACAAGGACAGCTAGCTAGATGGATAAGTAACTGGCTTAGTAATAGGAGATAGAGAGTAATAGTGGAAGGGTGTTTTTCTAGCTGGAGGTTGGTCACTAGTGGTATGCTGCAAGGCTCAGTACTAGGACCTCTTCTATTTGTAATATATATAAATGACTTGGAAGAGGGAGTAAGTGGAGTGATCACTAAGTTTGCAGATGATACAAAGATGGCTGGACTTGCGGACAGTGAGGAGCATTGTCAGGAGATACAGCAGGACATAGATAGGCTGGTAGCTTGGGGAGATAGATGGCAGATGGAATTCAATCCTGATAAATGTGAGATGATGCATTTCGGGAGAAAGAATGTATGGGGGAGGTATATGATAAAGGGTAGATCTATTAAGAGTATAGAAATGCAGAGGGACCTGGGGGTGCAGATGCACAAGTCTCTGAAGTTGGCGGAGCAGGTGAAGAAGGTTGTGAACAAAGCATATAGTATGTTAGCCTTTATAGGAAGGGTTGTAGAATACAAGAAATGGCCTTTAATGTTGCAGTTGTATAAAATGTTGGCTAGACCTCATTTGGAATACTGTGTCCAGTTCTGGTCACCTTACTACCGGAAGGACGTGGAGACTCTGGAGAGAGTGCAGAGGACGTTTATCAGGATGCTGCCTGGTATGGAAGGTCTGAGTTACAAGGAAAGGTTAGTCAAACTGGAGCTGTTTTCCTTAGAAAGACGTAGACTTAGAGGAGACTTAATATGGTGTACAAGATTATGAGGGGCATAGATAGAGTAAACAGGGTTAAGCTTTTTCCTAGAATGGACTCAAATAGCAATAGGGTTCACGGGCTTAGGGTGAGGGGGGTAAGGTATAATTTGGATGCTAGAGGGAGTTTTTTCACACAGAGGGTGATGGGGGTATGGAATGCACTGCCAAGTAAAGTGGTGGAGGCAGGTACTCTGGAGTTATTTAAGAGGTACTTAGATGGGCACATGAACAGAATGAGAATGGAGGGGTATAGAAAACTGATTTAAAATAGGGATCATGAGCCTTGGGAGTCCCTGGGAAGTGTGTAAATTGTCGATGATATTGATGTATTTGTTTTTATCCTACAGGTGCTTTGGTCCACCTTGTTGTCTAACAAGGGACATACACGCGATGAGTCGTGAGAGGGCTGCTCTTGGATTTTTATTTGAGAGTATCCTTGTGCTTCACGTTGTTAGTGTACACTTGACCTGGACCATTTGATGGGCAACACGACAGCTCAGTGACTATCGCTGTGCTCTGCAGATACATGGATTTGGACCTGTGTCTGTGGGAGTTTGCGCATTCTTCCCAGGCTTACATGGGTTTTCTCTGGGTGCTCCGGTTTCCTCCCACATCCCAAAGATGTGCTCTTAAGCTGATTGGCAGAGCAAATTCTCCCTTAATTGTCTCAAATTTGGTTTGAATGCATAGATCTATAAACATAGACAGGGATCAAGGGTAGAAGTGGGAACATCAAGGAGGCGGCACGGGCTTGTTGGGCTGAAAGACCTGTTTCTTGTGCTGTTTTGTTCTTTGTTCTTTGTACCAGCCACATTCACATGCAAGTATACTTTTTTGCTGCTAGCGTACAATCAGATTGACTGCTTAATTGCACCGAAATGCATCACTGACTTTGATGTGAGTAGGTCATTTTTTTAATGCATGTGGCAAATTTTACAGAAAGCTGACTGCGAACTTTTCCTTGTCGACTATTATTGTTCTGCTTGCTCTGTAAAGTGACAATGATTGATTTATCCAATTGTTAATTAATTATGTGCCAATATTGTGTGAAAATAACAAGTACTTGTAAGAATTGATTGAAATTGTGACGTGTTGAACATGGCCTCAAGATGTATTGCCTCAAGCCTACTTTCTCACCAGTAATTGTGCCACGTCTTGCATTTTCAGTGATTACAGTACACGGGAACTCGTGAAGCAATCAACAGTGGAAAGTGAATGCAGGCTGAAATTGCTTTTCCTTGACAACATGGAATTTGTCTGATATTCTGCTGCTGAATGTGGCCTAACAGACAATCTGATTGGTGCTTTTTAATTATATAAGTGATGAATGTGTAACTATCACTGGCTTATTTAACATTACATACAATTGTGCCTACACTAAAATAAGATGGGCCTCAGAGGAGGCAAAACATTTCAAAGCATTCCAGATAACTTCAATATATTTATCTTCCAGCAACTATTATCCATTTTTGGGATTATGTTCAAGGCTTGAAAAATGTTTCAAGGAGAAATGTTTCATCTTTTTAATAAATTCCTTTTTGAAAATTACTTTTGAGTCTATTTCTAGCACCACTACAGGGCAATATATATAGACACACAGAGGGATCTGGGTGTGTAAGTCCACAGATTCTTGGAGGTGGAAAAGATGGTGAAGAAGGCATGTGGCATGCTTGCCTTTATTAGTTGGGGCATAGAACATAGAATATAGAAAATAGAACATTACAGCACAGAACAGGCCCTTCGGCCTTCGATGTTGCGCCGACCAATATAAAAAGCAATGCCCCTCCAAACTAAACCATTCCCTTCTCTTCCATATACTTATCAACTAACCTCTTAAACGCCACCAAACTGGCGCATCTACAACTGCTGCAGGCAGGGCATTCCACTCCCGAACCACCCTTTGGGTAAAGAACCTACCTCTGATATCCGTCCTATAACTATCACCCCTTAATTTAAAGCTGTGTCCCCTCGTGCTAGTTTCTCCATCCTAGGAAAAAGGCTATCACTGTCCACCCTATCTAAACCTCTAATCATCTTATATGTTTCGATTAGGTCCCCTCTTAGCCGCCGCCTTTCTAACGAAAACAACCTCAAATCCCTCAGCCTCTCTTCATAAGACCTGCCCTCCATACCAGGCAACATCCTGGTAAACTCCTCTGTACCCTCTCCAATGCCTCCACATCTTTCTTATAATGTGGGGACCAGAACTGCACACCATACTCCAAGTGCGGCCGCACTAGAGTTTTGTACAGTTGCAACATGACGTTGCGGCTCCGAAATTCAATCCCCCTACCAATAAAAGCTAAGACTCCATATGCCTTCTTAACAACCTTCCCGACTTGACTGCCTACTTTCAGGGATCTATGCACATACACACCAAGATCCCTCTGTTCATCTAGACTACTAAGAATCCTACCATTTGCCCTATACTCTACACATTTATTCTTTCTGCCATAGTGCATTACCTCACACTTTTCCACATTAAACTCCATTTGCCACCTCTCAGCCCAGCTCTGCAACTTGTCCCAGTCCCTCTGCAAACTATAACACCCCTCTTCACTATCTACCACTCCACCGACTTTAGTGTCATCTGCAAATTTACTGATCCATCCCTCAATACCCTCATCCAGATCAGTTATAAAAATTACAAACAGCAGGGGCCCCAAAACAGACCCCTGAGGCACACCACTTGTCACCGAACTCCACGATGAATATCTCCCATCAACCACCACCCTCTGTCTCCTATCTGCTAGCCAATTCCTAACCCAATTAGCTAAATCACCCTCTATCCCATACATCTGCATTTTCTGCAGAAGTCTTCCATGGGCCACTTTATCAAACGCATAGAGTATAAAAGTTGGCATATTGATGTTGCAGTTATGTAGAACGTTGGTTAGTTCACATTTGGAATACTATGTCCAGTTCTGGTCACTACACTACCAGAAGAATGTGGAGGCTTTGGAGAGAGTGCAGAAAAGGTTTACCAGGATATTGCCTGGTATAGAGGGTATTAGCTATGAGGTGAGATTGAGTAAACTGGGGTTGTCCTCCCTGGAAAGACAGAGACTGAGGGGTGACCTAATAGCAGTTTATGAAAGTATGAAGGGCATAGATAGGGTGAACAGTTGGAAATTTTTCCCTAGGTCAAAAATGACGAACACAAAGGGTCACAAGTTCAAGATAAGTGGGGGGGTGGGCAAGGTTCAATACAGATGTGCGGGGATTTTTTTTACACAGAGGATGATGGGGCCTGGAATGCACAACCAAGCAAGATGATTGAGGCAGACATGCTAGGATAATTTAAGACTTACGTAGATAGCCACATGAGCAGACTGGGAATACAGGATTATAAACGGATGATTCAGTTAGGAACACATGATCGGTGCAGGCTTGGAGGGCCGAAGGATCTGTTCCTGTGCTGTGTTGTTCTTTGTTCTTTAATACATTCCCAACTGCAGCTCACTGAGTTGCATTTATTTTTCTTATCCCTCCCCTGAGCTTTGTTTCAAATGTCTGAAATTTGTGTGCTGTGTTAGTGGAAACAATTTCTCCCTTAGCCTTTATTAAAGGCCATTAAAAGCTGCCACCATTTTGAATATCATCTAGTAAATTTCTCTGTAATCTTCTTTGCTCAAAAGAGAAGAATCCCAACTTCTTTAGTCTCTCCACATAATTGAATTACCTTCTCTTTGGTATTACGATGGTAAATCTCTTCACCACTTATCTTTTCAGCCCTTTTTTCTCTTTCTTCTCAGAAGTTCTTCTTACCTAACGATTTATCAAAGAGGGAAAACAAGAAAGGTGGAATTTTCCAGCTTTTCTATTCCATCAGCAATGCACCCCCCACGGATAGGTTTCCCAGTGGCATAGAACATAGAACATAGAACAATACAGCACAGAACAGGCCCTTCGGCCTTCGATGTTGTGCCGACCAAAATAAAAGCAATGCCCCTCCAAACTAAACCATTCCCTTCTCTTCCATATACTTATCAATTAACCTCTTAAACACCACCAAACTTGGCGCATCTACAACAGCTGCAGGCAGGGCATTCCACTCCCTAATCACTCTTTGAGTAAAGAACCTACCTCTGGTATCCGTCCTATAACTCATACCCCTTAATTTAAAGCTGTGTCCCCTCGTGCTAGCTTTCTCCATCCTAGGAAAAAGGCTATCACTGTCCGCATGGGGCGGCTTCAATGGAAAATCCCACTGACAGCGGCAGTACCGGAGAATCTCACTACTTGTGAATCGCATGATGTTTCTTGCTGCTGAGAAACAGGTAGCTGGGAAGCCTGCCCAAAATCTTCCCTTATTTAGATGGGGGGATTAAAAATCAGTCACTTCAATTGTGTATGTTCTCTCCTTGGGTTGCTGTAGAAGGGTTTGCAACATTTTGAATTGCTTTCCCAGTGCTATAGATTTGTGAATTACTCAATTTGCTGAGTCCATACTTCACTTGCCCTCCTAGAATTATCCTGATAGCTCAACTGGCAATTAGTTACATGTTTTAGATAATTGTAAGCACTGAGGGCGGTTCTCTTATTATTCGTTCACTCATTCTGTGGGGAAGAATTAGTACAGACTCTGGTTTCTCACCATTCTTTTCGATGGAATGGAGCAGAAGTAAAATGCATTTTACTCTCACCAGGAGAAGGAGTCCCACCAAAGTCACCAACCCCATCTGGCTGCCCTGCCCTGGCAAGTTCATTGCAAAAAAGAACAGGGCAGCAGTACTGCAAAAAAATGAATGATCTTCTGCACTCAGCCAGGATAAGTGAGCCTCATGCAGTCTTTCTCTGAGCCCTCTCCCATCTCCACCTTCATATCTTACCCAGCTACATTGGCTTTTGCCAACACCTGTAAGGACACCCTCATTCCTCACTCCTCCTCCCCTGCCCCAGCTAATTCATCATGTTCTCCCTCTACTCACCACCATTCTCTTCACACTCCAGCTCCCATTCAAGATCCACACATGCCACACCTCATCACCATCTTAAATGTCAACACTGTTGTCTACCCTCTCCCTATGCGTGCCATTGCAAGACATACTCAACAACAACTAGGGTGAGTAAGCATGCCTAGCTGGAGTCATGCTGGAGCTCAGAACCCTCACAGACTTTGAGGAGAGAGCCCTCGAGCTGGCCAGGGAGGAGAAAGAGTGTGCCAGTGCTGGTGGTGAAGTGGGCAGCAAACAAATGTGAGAATCTTCAAAACATGCCGTCAATATCATGTCCCAAATGAGTAATCAATGTTCCTTCTTTTATCCCCTGTGAAGCACTAATGCCATCTTCCTTCTCTTGTAGGCAAAACAGCCAAGCAGGCCAGACCATCTTCGCATTAATAGGATATTATTGTGTATGGCAAAAGAACAATGTTATACTGGCGCTTGTTAAAGAACTGAAGATTGTTGTAAGTTAGAGAGCCAAATTGCATGGCTTATTCTACAGAGCACTGGACACACATATGAACAGACTATGTAGCTGTGCAGCACCAAAGCCAATCAGATTTATGAATTATTAATGAGGCATGTCAGCTGAACTGGGAAACTGCATTTAGAATATTGCATTCAATGTCAAATCATCGTACAGAAATAAATAAAAGGAAAAAAAATGGAGTTGAAGAGAGAGAATGAGAGACAGAGAAAAGAAAAGACGAGCACAATTTTCATATCTGTGTTAAATTGGGCAAATCATTGAATTGATTTGAGAAATTCTGGTCAACTAAAATTCTAAACGTTTTTCACAGAGAGGCATTTAAAGCATAAGAGGAAATCATTGGGTCCATCAATTCCATGCTGGATCTCTGCAGATCAATCCAGTCAGTTCCAATTCTCAACTCCATCCCTTTGGCTGTGTAAATTTAATTCCATCAAGAAATGACTTCTTTTGAAGTCATTGATTGTTTCCAGTGTAACTGCCCTGTGCAGGTTGTGTTTTGGGCAGGGCCTAGAAAAATCATACTCTGAAATCTCATTTTTGGCCTCTTGTAGTATTTTCATTCCATCATTCCGCTACTTCATTCTCAGACAGTAAAGTTGAAAATGGCCTCCATTTTCTCATAGCCGTATATTTTTCTTTATTGTGATGGAAAGGAAGTTATTTATTCAGAATTTCAAAAAATACCAGCTAATTCATTTGTGTCCAACAATTATAGTGTGTGACAGGAGCGAAATACTATGGATGCTGGAAAATTGAATATGCTGCTAGGGATAATGGTGCAGGCAGATAAGATAGGGACATTTAAGGTGGTTTTACCAAAGCACATGTATAGAACATAGAACGTAGAACAATACAGCGCAGAACATGCCCTTCGGCCTTCGATGTTGCGCCGACCAATTAGGAAAAAGCAATGACCCTCCAAACTAAACCATTCCCTTTTCGTCCATAAACTTATCTACTAACCTCTTAAACGCCACCAAACTTGGCGCATCTACAACTGCAGCAGGCAGGGCATTCCATAACCTTACCACCCTCTGGGTAAAGAACCTACCTCTGACATCCGTCCTATAACTACCACCCCTTAATTTAAAGCTATGTCCCCTCGTGCTAGCTTTCTCCATCCTAGGAAAAAGGCTATCACTGTCCACCCTATCTAAACCTCTGAGTATATGCAAAGAACAGAGGACAAATGCCAATGTTTTAAAGCCACGCTTTTCCTGATTTCAGAGAACTAGTTCCTTCTCTTCAATTTTTTTGTTTCAGCAACCCACTGTAGGAAAGATGGAGACCAAACATGAAAGCTTCAAAGAATTGTTCCAGGGATAAGAATCTCCAGTTATATAGATCAATTGGAGAAAGTGAGACACTCTTCTTTTGCTAAGAGAAAGTTGAGAGGAGATTTGACCAAAAATCATAACACATAGTAGATTGGGAAAAAAAAACTATCTACACTGGTAGCATGATCATAAACAAGAGTGTGCACAAAAGGAAAAACTTTTTTACTCAGAGAATGGTCAAGATACTCTGCCTGAGAATCTGGTGGGGATAAGCTCAATCAGTACCAGGGTGTCTGGTGGGCAGTGCCAGTTTGCCAGGCTGGCAGTGCCAGACTGACATTGCCCAAGATGCAACCTCCTGCCCCCGATCTCCTCAACCTCAATGGTCTCTTTCCCACCAATAGGGAACAGGTGTGTTCACACTGCTGGTGTGGAGTAGTTGTAACCTCTGCTGGTGGGGACATCTCCTGGCATAGTGGGGAAGACACTACTGGTCCCAGAGAATACTGTCCCCGGGCCCGCTAATCATATGGAAATTAGGAATTCAGATAAAGGGCATGGGAGACTTGTGATCATCCAGACAATGGTCATGTGGCCTGCTAAAAACCCCTACTAATGCCTCCTGGCCTATTGAGCCACTTGAACAGTTCAGTGATTTGGGAGAATCCTGGTCCTGCTGTAGATATGAGAGTCTGAATGGTCTCCTTCTGAGCTGTACAATTTGGTGATTCTGTGAACATAAAATATATGCATCAATCTTAAATGGATTCTGTGACCTTTAAATGCAATATTGCTGTTCAGTGATATATATTTCTGTGTAATGAAGCTGACAACTGTATTTTTTTTACAGTAATGTACTGCACTAGTGGCTTTATCTCAGTCATCTATGAAAGATATTTTTCAATTTAACTATCATCACCAAAATATCTCCTTCAGCTTGGAGTGTGATAATTTATCCAATCGTATTTGCCATTTCCTAGCTGAGTGCAGGACAACGATCTGCCTGGGCAGCTATCCAATTCTCTCCTATCATGAGTATGTGCTTGATTCACCTCTTCTGTGCACCACTGACCACAATAAATTGGGCTCTTCCACTGGCATTTGAAGGATACACCGAAGCATTAACATCCTTTCTGAGGTTTCAATAAGCGATGCATACATCATAGAATCCTCTCAGGAAATCCGTCAGCCTCACTCCATATGATAAATGCACTCAGAAAAATCATAATGCTAAAAGGCAACGAGGACAAGACAGCAATCTCCATCCATTCTGTAAAGGCGAGCTGATTGTTTTTTCTTTCAGGCTGCTGTTAACTTTGCGATCTGCATTTGCCTGATTTCTGTGTTCCAAAACTGAATTGTGACTTCTACTGACAAGTATTTTTGCTGATGCTGGAGTGGTTTGATTTGCCTTCAAAGCAGTTTTATTATGGTCATGTGTGAGCTGGTATATATCTATTTTTGCACTTGAATAATGAACAAGAAGATAGGAAAAAGCAAGAGCAGCCGAGATAAATAAGACAAAGAGGGCTATGGTCACAGTGAATCTGCAGGTAGAACTTTTTATACTATATCTCCAATGAGGAGCAATGTCTGAGGCACCTTCACTGAATGCAGAAGGATATCGGTGAGCTATAATACCATACAGCCAAACCCAGATCTTGAACAGGTCTTGGGCAGCATTTTTGCTTTTTACTTCAAATCTCCTGCATTTGCAGTATTTTGTTTTTGCACAGGCAGCGCTGCCTGTTGGTGTCAAGGTCCCTGTAGCCCTTTATGATATTAATTTTGAATTCATTTTAACTGAGAACTACACTCACAGCAGGGTGGGTTTAGTAGCATGTTAGGAATCTGGAAATTTGAGTTGTGGATTTTTCGTGACTTTTTAAATTCAGATTTAGCTTTTTACTTCTGACTTCCAGATTTCCTGAGCAATTAGAGTGGGTGAGCATAATGATGGCTGTTCATGGAATGTGGCCATCAGTTACTAGGCCAGCAATTATTGTCCAGCCCGAGGTTGTCTTGAAAAAGTGGTGATATGCAGCCTTCTTGA
Organism: Sphyrna mokarran; assembly: GCA_024679065.1. Classification (NCBI taxonomy): domain Eukaryota; kingdom Metazoa; phylum Chordata; class Chondrichthyes; order Carcharhiniformes; family Carcharhinidae; genus Sphyrna; species Sphyrna mokarran. Next base: position 33,827,933 of record JAGIQG010000010.1, on the reverse strand, counting down.
ACTGCTGCAGTCTATGTATCAATGGAATGGTCACAGTGCTGTCAGGTAATGAGTTCCAGTATTTTAATTTTAAAGGTATACAGTACAAAAGTAAACAGTGGAGGTAGTGACATTGTGGTATTATCACTGAACCAATAATTCAGAGACCCAGGCCTTAATTCTCCCAAAAAAGTTCTAAGTGTCGGATTTGCAGGAAAACTGGTACAAATACGCCAGTTTTTTTCAGTACAACATCACACTTGTATTTCCCAAGCTCCATGCAATGCAGGGGTCACAGCCGTGTATATAATGAAAAGCTTAAGGGACAGGGCTTGTCGTGTTAATTTTTTTAGCACGGTGGATGGGAGAATTGCCCCCAAAAGGTAATATTCTGGGGACCCAAGTTCAAATTCATCTTGGCAGATGGTGAAATTTGAATCCGGAAAAATCTGGATCAAAAGTCTAATGATGACCATGAAGCTAACGTCGATTATTGTAAAAAACCCAGCTGATTCACTGACGCCCTTTAGGGAAGGAAATCTGTTGTCCTTACTTGGGCTGGCCTACACATGATTCCAGAACCATAGCAACTCTTTGAAATGGCCTAACCAGCCATACAGTTCAATGGCATCGAGATATGGGCAATAAATGCTAGCCCAGCCAGTGACGATGAGATCCCATGAAGAAATAAATAAAAATTATGATGAAGCTTTCAAAGTGGAGTATAAAAATAGGAAAGTCTTCCTAAAACTATGCAAGGCACTAGACCACACCTGAAACATTGTGTTCCTATATCTAATGAAAGATACACTGGCATTGGAGACAGTCCAGATAAGGTTCACTCGACTGATGCTGAGTACAGAGGGTTACTTTTTAATGAGGAGAGATTAAATGGGTTGGAGCTGTACTCATTGGAGTTGAGAAGAATGAGGCGACCTATTGACACACATAGAATTTTCAGGCTTGACAGGATAGATGCTGAACAATTGTTTCCCCTTGTGAGAGAGTCTTGAATCAGAGGACATAATCTCAGAGTAAGAGGTTGCCGATTTAAGACAGAGATGAGGAGGAATTTCTTCTCCTCGATAGTAGTTCTTTACCACAGAGGACTGTAGAGGTTGGGTCGTTAAGTATGTTCAAGGTTGAGGTAGACAGATTTTTAATTCAGTAAAAGAATCAAGGATTATGGGGATAAGATGGAAGTGTGAAGTTGAGGATTATTGTATCAGTTCAGTCATGATCTCATTGAATGGTAGAGCAAACTCAATGGCCGGAATTTTATTGCTCTGCTTACCACAGGAATCAGAGCGGGCAAAGGGCAGACAATGTGAAAGTTCATCAACTCGGATGGGATTTTACAGGATAAACAAGGCCATAATATCCTATCCGATGTCCTGAATAGCCTACTTCTGTTCCTATGTTTTATCATCTTTTGTCTTTATAATTTAAGATGAATGACAAAAAAGTCAAAGACACTCTTATGGTTGACAAAGATTCCATGTTGAACTTTGGGTATCGTCAGTGATTCCCTCAATAATAAACACGGCATTGCTCACTTGTGAGTAATGAACCTGTACCATTCATTTTTGGATAGATTGTAAGATTCTGAGATATTGCTGACGAATCAATAGAAAAAATCAAATGTAAAGGTAAAGATCCAAAGATGTGTAAGTTAGATGGATTAGCCATGGTAAGTGTGTGGGGTTATGGGGATAGGGTAGTGGAGAACGATTAACATAACATAGAACATAGAACAATGCAGCACAAACAGGCCCTTCGGCCAACGAGTTGCGCCGATCACATCTACCAATCCACAGACCTATCTATAACCCCCTATCCTATTCTTTTCCATATACTCATCCAGAAGTCTCTTAAAAGACCACAGTGAGTTTGCCTCAACAACCTCCGACGGCAGTCGGTTCCATTCACTCACCACCCTCTGAGTGAAAAACCTACCCCTGACATCTCCTTTGTATTTGCTTCCCTGCACCTTAAATCTGTGTCCTCTCGTAGTCACCATTTCAGCTCGGGGAAATAGTCTCTGAGAGTCCACCCTATCTATTCCTCTCAACATTTTATAAACCTCTATCAGGTCGCCTCTCAACCTACGTCTCTCCAGTGAGAAGAGTCCCAGCTCCCTCAACCTATCTTCATAAGGCCTGCCTCCCAATCCAGGCAGCATCCTTGTAAATCTCCTCTGAACTCTCTCAATAGCCTCTACATCCTTCCTATAATGAGGCGACCAGAACTGCGCACAATACTCCAACTGGGGTCTGACAAGAGTCTTATAGAGCTGCATCATTACCTCCTGACTCCTAAACGCTATTCCTCGATTAATGAAGGCCAGTACACCGTACGCCTTCTTGACCACTTCCTCCACCTGCGAGGCCGATTTAAGAGTCCTATGGACCCGGACCACGAGATCCTTCTGCTCTACAACACAGCTAAGACTCCTACCCCTTATATTGTACTCCTTCATCCCATTATTCCTGCCAAAATGGACCACTACACATTTATCTGCGTTGAAGTCCATCTGCCACTTCCCCGTCCAGTCTTGCATCCTGTCTATTTCCAATGCAACTTTTGGCATCCCTCCAGACCATCCACAACACCACCGATCTTTGTATCGTCAGCGAACTTGCTAACCCATCCCTCCACTTCCTCATCCAGGTCATTTATGAAAATGACAAACAGCAGGGGTCCCAGAACAGATCCCTGGGGCACTCCACTGGTTACCGACCTCCATGCAGCACAAGACCCATCCACAACCACTCTCTGCCTTCTGCCGGCAAGCCAGTTCTGGATCCACGAGGCCAAAGCCCCTTGGATCCCATGCCCTCTCACCTTCTCCAGAAGCCTTGCATGGGGGATCTTATCAAACGCCTTACTAAAGTCCATGTACATTACGTCCACCGCCCTTCCTTCGTCAATGTGTTCAGTCACATTTTCGAAGAACTCAACTAGGCTCGTAAGGCATGACCTGCCCTTGACAAAACCATGCTGACTATTTCTAATCAGTCCAAACTTCTCAAAATGTTCATATATCTTATCTCTCAGAAGCCTCTCCATCAGCTAACGGGGTTCAGATGTTTCATAGAACATAGAACATAGAACATTACAGCACAGAACAGGCCCTTCGGCCTTCGATGTTGTGCCGACCAAAATAAAAAGCAATGCCCCTCCAAACTAAACCATTCCCTTCTCTTCCATATACTTATCAATTACCTCTTAAACGCCACCAAACTTGGCGCATCTACAACAGCTGCAGGCAGGGCATTCCACTCCCTAATCACTCTTTGAGTAAAGAACCTACCTCTGATATCCGTCCTATAACTCATACCCCTTAATTTAAAGCTGTGTCCCCTCGTGCTAGCTTTCCCCATCCTAGGAAAAAGGCTATCACTGTCCACCCTATCTAAACCTCTAATCATCTTATATGCTTCAATAAGATCCCCTCTTAGCCGCCTCCTTTCTAATGAAAACAACCTCAAATCCTTCAACCTCTCTTCATAGGACCTGCCCTCCATACCAGGCAACATCCTGGTATGGTATGGTTTCAGTCAGAGCAGAGGTGGTGGTAGAAGAGGGGGAGGAGTGGCATTGTTAGTTAAGGACAGCATTACGGTGGCAGACAAGACGTTTGATGTGGACTTGTCTGCTGAGTGTGGGCTGAGATTAGAAACAAGAAAGGAGAGGTCACACTGTTGGGAGTTTTTTATAGGCCTCCAAAAAGTTCCAGAGAAGTAGAGGAAGGGATTGCAAAGATGATCCTGGATAGGTGTGAAAGTAACAGGGTAGTTGTAATGGGGGACTTTAACTTTTCTAATATTGATTGGAAAAGCTATAGTTCAAGTACGTTAGAGGGGTCAGTTTTTGTTCAATGTGTGCGGGAAGGTTTCATGATTCAGTATGTAGATAGGCCAACAAGAGGCGAGGCTATATTGGATTTGGTACTGGGTAATGAACCAGACCAGGTATTAGACTTGGAGGTGGGTGTGCACTTTGGTGATAGTGACCACAATTCGGTTACGTTTACCTTAGTGATGGAAAGGGATGGGCACGTACCGAATAACAGTAGTTATAGCTGGGGGAAAGGTAATTATGGGGCTATTAGGAGAGATTTAGGATGCATAGGGTGGAGCAGGAAATTGCAGGGGCTGGGGACATCTGAAATGTGGAGCATATTTAAGGAACAGCTTCTGCATATCCTTAATGAATATGTACCTGCCAGGCAGGGAGGAAGTGGTCGAGTGAGGGAACCATGGTGTACCAGGGAAGTTGAATCTCTGGTGAAGAGGAAGAAGGAGGCTGATATAATGATGAAACGTGAAGGCTCAGTTAGAGCAATAGAGAGCTATAAGTCAGCCAGGAAGGAGCTAAAGAGGGAGTTGAGAAGAGCTAGAAGAGGACATGAGAAGACTTTGGCGGATAGGATTAAGGAGAATCCTAAAGCTTTTTACAGGTATATAAATAATAAAAGATTGGTTAGGGCAAGATTAGGGCCAGTCAGAGATAGCAGTGGGAAGTTGTGCGTGGAGCCTGAGGAGATAGGAGAGACACTGAATGAGTATTTTTCGTCAGTATTCATGCAGGAGAAAGACAATGTTGTTGGGGAGAATACTGCGATACTAGGTTGTAGACTGGGCAGGATTGAGGTTCATAAGGAGGAGGTGTTAGCGAATCTTGAGGGTATGAAAATTGATAAGTCCCCTGGGCCAGATGGGATTTACCCCAGGATTCTCTGGGAGGCTAGAGAGGAGATTGCAGAGCCTTTGGCTTTGATCTTCATGTCGTCGTTAGCTACAGGTATAGTGCCGGAAGACTGGAGGATGGCAAATGTTGTCCCTTTGTTCAAAAAGGGGAGTAGGGACCATCCTGGAAATTATAGACCGGTGAGCCTGACTTCTGTTGTGGGCAAGGTCTTGGAAAGAATTATAAGGGATAGGATTTATAAGCATCTAGAGAGAAATAAATTGATTAGGGATAGTCAGCACGGTTTTGTGAAGGGTAGGTCGTGCCTCACAAACCTTATTGAGTTTTTTGAGGAGGTGACCAAAGAGGTAGATAAGGGTAAGGCAGTTGATATAGTGTATATGGATTTTAGCAAAGCGTTTGATAAGGTTCCCCATGGTAGGCTACTGCAGAAAGTGCAGATGCATGGGATTGAAGGTGATTTAGCAGTTTGGATTAGGAATTGGCTAGCTGATAGAAGACAGAGGGTGGTGGTTGATGGGAAATATTCAACCTGGAGTGCAGTTACAAGTGGTGTACCTCAAGGATCTGTTTTGGGGCCACTGCTGTTTGTCATTTTTATAAATGACCTAGATGAGGGTGTAGAGGGTTGGATTAGTAAATTTGCTGACGATACCAAAGTGGGGGGAGTTGTAGACAGCGAGGATGGATGTTACAGTTTGCAGAGGGACATAGATAGGTTGCAGAGCTGGGCCGTGAGGTGGCAAATGGAATTCAATACGGATAAGTGTGAGGTGATTCACTTTGGTAGGAATAACAGGCATATGAAATATAGGGCTAATGGAAGGACCCTTAATAGTGTTGTCGAGCAGAGGGATCTTGGGGTACAAGTACATAGCTCTTTGAAAGTTGGCACCCAGGTTGATAAAGTTGTTAAGAAGGCGTACGGTGTGTTAGCTTTTATTGGTAGAGGGATTGAATTTAGGAGCCGTGAGGTTATGTTACAACTGTACAAAACTCTGGTGCGGCCGCACTTGGAGTATTGCGTACAGTTCTGGTCGCCGCATTATAAGAAAGATGTGGAAGCATTGGAAAGGGTGCAGAGGAGGTTTACCAGGATGTTGCCTGGTATGGTGGGAAGGCCTTATGAGGAAAGGCTGAGGGACCTGAGGTTATTTTCATTAGAGAGAAGAAGGTTACGCGGTGACCTAATTGAGGCGTATAAGATGATCAAGGGATTGGATAGGGTGGATAGTGAGAGCCTTTTTCCTCGGATGGTGATGACCAACACGAGGGGACATAACTTTAAATTAAGAGGTGGTAGTTATAGGACGGATGTCAGAGGCAGGTTCTTTACACAGAGGGTGGTGAGAGCGTGGAATGCCCTGCCTGCAGCAGTTGTGGACTCGCCTACTTTGGGGGCATTCAAATGTTCGGTGGATAGGCACATGGATGATATTGGAATAGTTTAGGTTAGAGGGTCCACTGGCTGGCGCAACATCGAGGGCCGAAGGGCCTGTACTGCGCTTTAATGTTCTATGTTCTATGTTCCAACCACTAAAGTCAAACTCACCGGTCGGTAATTTCCTGGACTAAACCCTGTTCCCTTTCTTAAAGATAGGAACCACATCTGCAATCCTCCAATCCTCCGGAACCTCTCCCATTTCCATGGACGACGCAAAGATCATCGCTAGGGGCTCTGCAACCACTTCCCTCACCTCCCACAATAACCCGGGGTACATCCCATCCGGTCCCGGCGACTTGTCTATCTTGATAGAATTTAACAGGTCTAACACATCCTCTTTCCTAACATCCACATACTCAATCTTTTCCATATGCCTGCAGTGCAATCTCCCAGTTTCACTTTATAAACCACTATCAGGTCGCCTCTCAACCTACGTCTCTCCAGTGAGAAGAGTCCCAACTCCTTCAACCTATCTTCATAAGGCATGCCTCCCAATCCAGGCAGCATCCTTGTAAACCTCCTCTGCACTCTGTTAATAGCCTCTACATCCTTCCTATAATGAGGCGACCAGAATTGTGCACAATATTCCAACTGGGGTCTGACAAGAGTCTTATAGAGCTGCATCATTACCTCCTGACTCCTAAACTCTATTCCTCGATTAATGAAGGCCAGTACACCATACGCCTTCTTGACCACTTCCTCCACCTGCGAGGCCGATTTAAGAGTCCTATGGACCCGGATCCCGAGATCCTTCTGCTCTACAACACAGCTAAGACTCCTACCCCTTATATTGTACTCCTTCATTCCATTATTCCTGCCAAAATGGACCACTACACATTTATCCGCGTTGAAGTCCATCTGCCACTTCTCTAATTGGGTAAGTTACTTGGTCAGAGAGTTGGTGAAGTTTCAACCATTCAAATGGCCTTTCTGCACTGAAAGGATTCTATGATTGTAAAGAAATAAAGATGAGTGTGACTTAACAACAATGCATGTTCACTTAGATAATCAGAGAAATGCCAAATTCCAAAGCAATGAAAATCTATTCCGAAAAAGTCAAGTAGCTTATATTACCCATAAGGTTCACTTCCGATCTCTTGATTCAATTCTCATTAGACTGCTCATCACCCAACTTTCCTTCCTGATCTCTAAGTTAAGCAATACTGTAAATCATTCTCTCCCTTTCTCTCACCTTTACATCTCCTCTTTGTGCTGCTAGGATTAGAAAGCTACTAGACATCTGGTAAAAATTATTAATTTAGAACAAAACGGCAGTACGGGAAACAGGCCCTTCAGCCCAACGAGCCCGCGCCGCCACCCCGATGTTCCCACCTCTACCCGTGATCCCTGCCTATGTTTATAGATCTATAAACCAAATTTGAGGCAATTTAGGGAGAATTTGTTTTGCCAATTAGCCTAAGAGCACATCTTTGGCATGTGGGAGGAAACCGAAGCACCCGGAGAAAACCCACGCAAGCACGGGGAGAATGCGCAAACTCCCACAGACACAGGCCCAAATCCATGTATCTGCACAGCACAGCGATAGTCACTGAGCTGTCGTGTTGCCCATCAAATGGTCCAGGTCAAGCGTACACTAACGACATGAAGCATTAGGATAATCTTGAAAAAAAAATCCAAGAGCAACCCTCTCACGATCCATCACGTGTATGCCCCTTGTTAGACAACAAGGTGGACAAAATCACCTGTAGGATAAAAACAAATACATCAATATCATCATCTATTTACACACTTCCCAGGGACTCCCAAGGTTCATGATCCCCATTTTAAATCAGTTTTCTATACACCTCCATTCCCATTCTGTTCATGTGCCCATCTAAATACTTCTTAAATAACTCCAGAGTACCTGCCTCCACCACTTTACTTGGCAGCGCATTCCATACCTCAACCACCCTCTGTGTGAAAAAACTCCCTCTGGCATCCAAATTATAGCATCCAAGAGGCTTTGGCCTCGTGGACCCAGAATTGGCTTGCCGGCAGAAGGCAGAGGGTAGTTGTGGATGGGTCTTGTTCTGCATGGAGGTCGGTAACCAGTGGAGTGCCCCAGGGATCTGTTTTGGGACCCCTGCTGTTTGTCATTTTCATAAATGACCTGGATGAGGAAGTGGAGGGATGGGTTAGCAAGTTTGCCGTCGATACAAAGATCGGTGGTGTTGTGGATGGTCTGGAGGGATGCCAAAAGTTGCAGCGGGACATAGACAGGATGCAAGACTGGGCGGAGAAGTGGCAGATGGACTTCAACGCAGATAAATGTGTAGTGGTCCATTTTGGCAGGAATAATGGGATGAAGGAGTACAATATAAGGGGTAGGAGTCTTAGCTGTGTTGTAGAGCAGAAGGATCTCGGGGTCCGGGTCCATAGGACTCTTAAATCGGCCTCGCAGGTGGAGGAAGTGGTCAAGAAGGCGTACGGTGTACTGGCCTTCATTAATCGAGGAATAGAGTTTAGGAGTCAGGAGGTAATGATGCAGCTCTATAAGACTCTTGTCAGACCCCAGTTGGAGTACTGTGCACAATTCCGGTCGCCTCATTATAGGAAGGATAAACATCGAACATTACAGCACAGACAGGCCCTTCGGCCTTCGATGTTGCGCCGACCAATCTAAAAAGCGAATGCCCCTCCAACTAAACCTTCCTTCTCTTCATATACTTATCACTAACCTCTAAACGCACCAAACTTGGCGCATCTCAACCGCTGCAGGCAGGGCATTCCACTCCCGAACCACCCTTTGTTAAAGAACCGCCCCTGATATCCGTCCTATCTATCACCCCTTAATTAAAGCTGGTCCCCTCGTGCAGCTTTTTTCCATCCTAGGAAACAGGCTATCACTGTCCACCCTATCTAAACCTCTAATCATCTTATATGTTTCGATCAGGTCCCCTCTTAGCCTCCTCCTTTCTAACGAAAACAACCTCAAATCCCTCAGCCTCTCCTCATAAGACCTCCCCTCCATACCAGGCAACATCCTGGTAAACCTCCTTTGTACCCTCTCCAATGCCTCCACATCCTTCTTATAATGTGGGGACCAGAACTGCACACAATACTCCAAGTGCGGCCGCACTAGAGTTTTGTACAGTTGCAACATGACGTTGCGGCTCCGCAATTCAATCCCTCTACCAATAAAAGCCAAGACTCCATATGCCTTCCTAACAACCTTCTCGACCTGACTGCCTACTTTCAGGGATCTATGCACATACACACCAAGATCCCTCTGTTCATCTAGACTACTAAGAATCCTACCATTTGCCCTATACTCTACACATTTATTATTTCTGCCATAGTGCATTACCTCACACTTTTCCACATTAAACTCCATTTGCCACCTCTCGGCCCAGCTCTGCAACTTGTCCAAGTCACTCTGCAAACTAAAACACCCCTCTTCACTACCTACCACACCACCAACTTTAGTATCATCTGCAAATTTACTAATCCATCCCTCAATACCCTCATCCAGATCATTTATAAAAATTACAAACAGCAGGGTCCCCAAAACAGACCCCTGAGGCACACCACTCGTCACCGAACTCCACGATGAATATCTCCCATCAACCACCACCCTCTGTCTTCTATCTGCCAGCCAATTCCTAATCCAATTAGCTAAATCACCCTCTATCCCACACATCTGCATTTTCTGCAGAAGTCTTCCATGGGCCACCTTATCAAACGCCTTACTAAAGTCCATATATACCACATCAACCGCCTTACCCCCATCCACCTCCCTAGTCACTTTCTCAAAAAACTCAATGAGGTTAGTAAGGCACGACCTACCCTTCACAAAACCATGCTGACTATCCCCAATCAATTCATTACTCTCTAAATAACTATAAATCATATCCCTAATAATTCTCTCCAACACTTTGCCCACAACAGAAGTAAGACTCACTGGCCTATAATTCCCTGGAAGGTCTCTCTTCCCCTTCTTGAACAATGGGACCACATTCGCTATCCTCCAGTCCTCCGGAACCACACCCGTAACCAACGACGACCTGAAGATCAGAGCCAGAGGCTCTGCAATCTCCTCTCTTGCCTCCCAGAGAATCCTAGGGTAAATCCCGTCCGGCCCAGGGGACTTATCCAACTTCAAACCCTCGAGAATATCTAGCACATCCTCCCTATCTACTTCGATACCTTCCAGTTTGCTACCCTGTACCTCAGTGTTCTCCATAACTACATTTACATCACCCTGCGTGAATACCGAAGAGAAATATTTATTCAGTACCTCTCCAATCTCCTCAGGCTCCACGCACAACTTCCCACTGCTGTCTATGACTGGCCCTAATCTTGCCCTAACCAATCTTCTATTCTTAACATATCTAAAGAAAGCTTTAGGATTCTCCTTAATCCTATCAGCCAAAGTCTTCTCGTGTCCCCTCTTAGCTCTCCTCAATTCACTCTTTAGCTCCCTCCTGGCTAATCTATAGCTATCCATTGCACTAACCGAGCCTTCAAGCCTCATCCTGACATAAGCCTCCTTTTTCCTTTTAACCAGCAAATCAACTTTTTTCGTACACCAAGGTTCTCTTACTCGACCATTTCCTCCTTGCCTGACAGGGACATACTTATCAAGGACTCGCAGCAGCTGCTCCTTGAATAAGCTCCACATTCCAGATGTTCCCAGTCCCTGTAGTTTCCTAGTCCAATCTATGCACCCTAATTCTCTCCTGATGGCCTCATAATTACCCTTCCCCCAGCTATAACTACTGCCCCCAGCTTCATGCCTATCCCTATCCATCACTAAGGTGAACGTAACCGAATTGTGGTCACTATCACCAAAATGTTCACCAACTTCCAAGCCTAACACCTGGTCTGGCTCATTGCCCAGCACCAAATCCAATGTAGCCTCACCTCTAGTTGGCCTATCTACATACTGAGTCAAAAAACCTTCCTGCACACTTTGTACGAAAACTGACCCCTCTAACGAGCTAGAGCTATAGCTATTCCAATCAATATTAGTAAAGTTAAAGTCCCCCAAAATACCCTATTACTTTCACTCCTGACCAGAATTGACTTTGCAATCCTTTCCTCAACCTCTCTAGAACTTTTAGGAGGTCTATAAAAGACTCCCAACAGGGTGACCTCTCCTCTCCTGTTTCTAATCTCAGCCCATACTACCTCAACAGACAAGTCCTCATCAAACTTCTTCTCTGTCACTGTGATACAGTCTTTGACTAATAATGTCACTCCTCCCCCCCTTCTACCTCCTTCTCTACTCCGACTAAAGCATTTGAACCCTGGAACCTGCAACATCCATTCTTGTCCTTGTTCCAGGATGTAGAGGCTATTGACAGAGTGCAGAGGAGATTTACAAGGATGCTGCCTCGATTGGGAGGCAGGCCTTATGAAGATAGGTTGAGGGAGCTGGGACTCTTCTCACTGGAAAGATATAGGTTGAGAGGCGACCTGATAGAGGTTTATAAAATGTTGAGAGGGATAGATAGGGTGGACTCTCAGAGACTATTTCCCCGAGCGGAAATGGTCACTACGAGAGGACACAGATTTAAGGTGCAGGGAAGCAAATACAAAGGAGATGTCAGGGGTAGGTTTTTCACTCAGAGGGTGGTGAGTGAATGGAACCGACTGCCGTCCGAGGTTGTTGAAGCAAACTCACTGGGGTCTTTTAAAAGACTTCTGGATGAGTATATGGAAAAGAATAGGATAGGGGGTTATAGATAGGTCTGTGGATTGGTAGATGTGATCGGCGCAACTCGTGGGCCGAAGGGCCTGTTTGTGCTGTATTGTTCTATGTTCTATGTTCTATACCTTACCCCCCTCACCCTAAGCCCATGACCTCTTGTGCTATTCAAGTCCATCCTAGGAAAAAGCTTAACCCTGTTTACTCTATCTATACCCCTCATAATCTTGTACACCTCTATTAGATCTTCTCTAAGTCTACGTCTTTCTAAGGAAAACAGCCCCAATTTGCCTAACCTCTCTTCGTAACTCAGAGCTTCCATACCAGGCAGCATCCTGGTAAACCTCCTCTGCACTTTCTCCAGAGTCTCCACATCCTTCCGGTAATAAGGCGACCAGAACTGGACACAGTATTCCAAATGAGGTCTAACCAATGTTTTACACAACTGCAACATTAAAGGCCAGCTCTTGTACTCTATACCCCTTCCTATAAAGGCTAGTGTACTATATGCTTTCTATACAACCTTCTCCACTTGCTCTGCCACCTTCAGAGACTTGTGCACCTGCACCCCCAGGTCCCTCTGCGTTTCTATACTCTTAATAGGTCTACCCTTTATCATATACCTGCCCCCTACATTCTTTCTCCCGAAATGCATCGCCTCGCATTTATCAGGATTGAATTCCATCTGCCATCTATCTGGCCAAGCTACCAAACTATCTATGTCCTGCTGTATCGCCTGACAATGCTCCTCACTACCCGCAACTCTGCTCAAGAAATGAATGTGTTGCTCCTCAAGAGAAGGGGCACTTGAGGAACCAGTATCAGACTAAGCCAAGCCAAGCCTGTTCAGTAACACGTTACAGGTATACAGTGTACAATGATTGAACAATGTGAAAGCGCACAAAGTAGCTCTCATTGCAAGGGTGCTTTTGTGTTAATGAAAAACCTATAAGATATGAAAATAGACATAGGAACATCTGCTACTGTAATAAAGAAACACATGTAAAAGCACTTGCGAGACGATGTTCAGCCTTTGGGTTTAAGGAATACATCAGCGAAACTGACAACTTATATGGGAGAATCCATCAAGATCATAGATAGAAAGTGCCAGTGAGACATTAGCAGCTATCTAACCTGCATCAGGTTGAGGACCAAGTCTACTAGGCCACAACTGGCTTGAAGAAATTAAATGGGGCAGAATATTTTTAAGTAAAAAGGGAGGCCTGCTCGTATTAATAAAGAAGTGTGAAGATGTATGTTGCAATGAGATGGGAAAAATTAAGGGTCTGCAGGAAAAGATCCACATAGAGGCAGCCCCATGTTTTTAGGGCCAGCCCCGTACTCTATGCCTTGTTAGAGAAGGTTAGAAAGGATTAGACGAACTGGGAATCATCTGAGCAGTCCAGTTTGCAGAATGGCAGCCATCATCATCCCTGTAATAAAGCCAAATAAGACCGTCTACATCTCTGGGATTACAAATTGACAGTGAATCAGGCTGCCAAGCTAAACAAGTATCCCATTCTGAAAATAGAAGATTTGTACAGAAAGTTGGCTGGAGGCCAATCTTATAGAAAGTTAGACTTGAGCCAAGTTTATCAGCAGCTTGAGTGGGACAATCCTTCCCAAAGTCATGTTACAATTAACACACAGAATTTGTTTCAGCATATGTGCCTGCCTTTCAGTGTGTCGTCAGCTTATATTATGTTCCAGAGGAAGAAAGTTTGTTGCAGGGATTGTCACATGTAATAGTATACCTGAATGATGTATTGATAATGGGTTCAACAAAAACCAAGCACCTGGTTAACTTGGAAGAGGTACTAAGAAGATTTCAAGAATTTGGAGTTTGCCTGAAGAAGAAATGTACTTTTCAGGCCAATGAAGTGGCTTACGAAGAGCAAAAAACATTACAGCACAGGAACAAGTGTGATGATCATGTTGTTCTACCCAGACCAATCACCTGTATACCTTTATTTCCCCACCTATTCATGTGTCTATCCAGATAAGTCTTAAATGTCCCTAAAGAGATTTTTGTGCAATCCCTGCACTTCGACCTGGTTACTTGGGTTACTGGGTAGATCTGCAGGGACTTCAGTCCATGGAAGATATGACCAGAGCAATAAAGGAGGCACCAATCCCTAGAAACAACTCTGCTTAAGTCCTTCTTAGGAATGTGAATTATTATGGGCATTTTCTGCTGAATTTATCGAATTTGTGGCTGCTATGTGTAAATAAAGAAATACCATTATTGGTTCTATAGGACACCTCAGAGAGAAGATTTTAATAAGATAAAACAGTTATTACATTTATCTTATTTATTGGTACACTTCAACCCATCCAGAGAATGGTGTAAACTTGTGATGCCTCTCTTTATGGTATTGTGGAAATTTCTCTCATAAAATTGATGACGGGTCTAAAAGACTGTCCCCAGAATCCTTTCAGAGATTATTCTCAGATTGAAAAAGAGCTGGCTGTCATGTATGGAGTAAAGACGTTCCATCATTATGTATGTGGAAGGCAGTTTGTAACGGACCACAAAGTACTTTTGGGTCTTCCTTAAGGAAGACAAGGCTATCCCACCAGTCGCATCAGTGAGGATTTAAGTTGGGCATTAATCTTATCAGCAGACATATATACATTCCAACACCAGCCTAGAATGCATTTAGCAAATGTGGATTTATTGAGCTGCTTACAATTGCCTGAAAGTGTAGCAACCACGGTCTGCAATACCGCAGGAAATTGTGATGGCGCTAAACCACTTGGATACATTGCCAGTTTTGGTGCAGTAAATCAAGTACTGGACCAACAGAGACACACTATTGTCCAAAGTGAAGCACAAAATATTCACAAGGTGGACCAATGAGCGAGTGTCTGATGAGATAAAACCATATTGTATTTGGGAAAACAAATTTAATTATGAAGATGGCATCATACTTTGAGGAGTTATCTCTGTATCAGAAAGGTTGATTTACATGGTGCCCATCCACGTGCATTAAAAGTGAAGATGTTCACCCGGGTTATGTTTGCTGGCCTGGCATAGATGCTGACATTGAGAGATTAGTGAAGGACCATGATCAGTGCCAGTTGCAACACAAGTTTCCTGCTACAACCCTACTGCACCCTTGGGAATGGCCTGGTTAGCTATGGGTGCATGTCTGTGTTGATTATGTGGGACCATTTCTGGACACAATGGGCAGCATTTTACAGCCTCACTCATTGCGAAACGGTAAGAAACCAACCTTCCCATTGCCCATTCCTCGTTCACTCCGATTCCCATGATAGGCAGGTCGATAAAATTCTGGCCAATGTTTTTGTTCCTGATATTACCCATTCAAAGTGGGTGGACGCATTTAAAATAAAATCTAACATATTGCATGTGATATTGACAAATTGCATTTTGAACCCCTTGGAGTACCTGAAGTAATCATGTTAGATAATGGCATGGTCTTCACAAGTGCTGAATTTCAGAATTTCACCATGTTATAAAGCAATATCAGGACTGCACCATACTATCCAGTATTCAATGGGCTGGCTAAATGAGTATTCAGCTGACGGAGGTTGGATGAGAGGTAACCAGGTGATGGGGGAGTGTAGCTAGGTGGTCAGGGTGTCGATAGGTATTCAGGTATGGGGTGGGAATAGTCCAGCCCAATGAAGACAGGCTGTAATCAGGTAACTGGGAGAACGGTCGGGTGATCGGGCTAGATGCAGGGGTCAGGAGGATGGTTGGGTCAAGTCAGGGGGTTGTCAAGTTTGGGTAAGAGCAGCAGTTGAGATCAAAATAAGTGATGGGGGGAGGGTAAATTATAGAGTTAAACAAGACTCAGAGCAGGTTTTAAACTGTCTAATATTTCCTGGGTAACAATCCATGTAAGTGCATGAAATCTCTGTCTCTAACATGAAGTGGGAGACGTTTGCAGGGCTCCTGGCGAGCAGGGAAATTGCCTGTCAGATGTTGAAGCTCTCTGAGCAATTCCCATATAGGTCAGTGGGTCAGACTTTCCCAGAGTCCCAGCTCACATCTTAGTCATATGATTAGTCTCAGATCACC
The DNA here is from genome assembly GCA_024679065.1 of Sphyrna mokarran. NCBI lineage: Eukaryota > Metazoa > Chordata > Chondrichthyes > Carcharhiniformes > Carcharhinidae > Sphyrna > Sphyrna mokarran. The sequence continues at coordinate 33,812,099 of JAGIQG010000010.1, read as the reverse complement.
CAGAGGCTGGAAGGTCCAGTCCACTGAACTGAAGCATCAGCTACTTTATGGTGACCTTTGGCTAAAGGATTGTGCATACATTTTCCAGAATATTACAGCTCACAAAAGTTATATCTTCCATCATTTTTGACAGACAGCTGTCTGTTCTATGGCAAGCCCCTATGGCAAGCAAGAGACACTTAAATGAGTTATTTAGACTGAATATATTTTGTTAGGGATTATTTGGATGAAATAATCTCATATACTGCATAGAAACTATAAAAGACTGCTTTAAAAATGGAAATGGAACAGTGAAGCAATAAGCTCCAGATAAAAAGAACTCTCTTCAAAGTTACTGAATTGTTTACATTATTTGTTTTGGCAAATATCACTCTTTTGAGATTTATCTTGACAATCCCTCTTCCTTGACATGAACATTTTATGCTGAGGAGTGTTGCCAATGCAAGGTTTGGGACACATTTGTTGAGAATCACAACTTGTCCTCCCTCATTTTCCCTAGTATTGTTAGCACCATGAAAAGCAAGTCAACATGAATAAAATGCATCATCAATGACATCAGTTTTCATCAAGTAGAAGGTAACTATGGTAATGTGCAAGGTTTTCATTGTACCAAGGAAGTCACATGCTTAATATATTAACTCATTAGATAAAGAAGTTTGTGTGTTAACTTTTACATCTTCCTATCAGAGACAGTGGACTACGTTTTATGGCTGTCAAGAGCTGGTTTGCTGGTTAAAATTGAGTGCTGTGCCATGGGCACTGTTTCTAGTGCCTATCTACCCCTACCCCAATTTTACCAATGGCAGGAGGTGTCAGGTGGTAGGAGGACCACCTGCCTGTGGACCAACTGAGGCAATAAGTTTACAATTAATAGCCATTTAAAGGCCACCTTCCCCCACCCCCGCATTACTAAGTTTTAACTCATTGTTCGATACAGTTTTAAGTAAACTATATTTGTATTTGGGCTGTTAGAAACAAAACTTGGCTTTAAGTTTGGTTTATGTTATGTTATTTGTGTTAAGGAAGATGAAACCTGAGTTTTGCTTCAGTATAGAGATTTTTTGTGATGAACCAGGCTCTGCTCGTATACATGCATTTTTAATGAGTTTTTATGACTCTTGGGTTGGAATTTTGCCATCTCGCCTGCTACGGGGATTGTAGCAGGCAGGATATGGCCTGTTGACCTCAGGCAGGATTTTTCGACATGAGGTAAGCATGGCTGGAAAATCCCACCCTCAAAATGAAGAGAATGGTTAACAATGCATTGGTAATTTAGGGAACTTAAAATAAACACAGGAAGTTGAAAAAGAACTGTGCTGTCGACCCAAAACAGGGGATCAGAGAAAAGATTCCCATACAGACAGGGCCAGACTTGAAAAGCAGTTTTAGTTCCATTTAGTTCAGATATACCATAGAGTGAAAATAGAGAAGTCTAAGTTTCTTTAGCTGAATATACCAGACTGCTGAAGAAATTAGTTTGAGGAACTCATATGTATTACCCTAAAATTAAAGTTAATATACAGTGGGTTTTCTGGATCTCAAGGAAGATACCAATAGAAGGTCTTTTAGCAAATGTTCAGAAGTCTTTTGGAAAACAACTTCTTGCAGCTGAAACAGTTCTACCCTTGGGGTGGAAACAACACTACCTCTTTACTAGAGTTTTGGGTCTGTAAGGTTATTACTGTCAGAAAAGTGATAGCATGAGTTTAAATTTTTTTTGATGTCTATGGTGAAATGCTCCCAACCTTTTTGTTGTCTATTGTATTATTAATATTCCTTGTTTAGTATATGCTTTATCTTTTAATTAAAAAGTTAACAGCAGGCTCCAGTCAATCTATTCAGTAATTACGCTGAACTACTTAAAAAAATGATTAATTATCTGTCAAGGCAGGTTCCATAGTATTCAGAACATTGTAGCTCACCTTCTATAAGACTGCAAGCAGCAACACTGCTGAGACCAGTTAGCTGCTGACCATTTGATTGGCAGGCAGCTCTCGAACGGCTGATTTCCTTCCCGGATAGAGACGAAAATCCCTCTTGAGACCAATAATATCTCAATGGCCCTTAAATGTCTGGGGAGGAGGGAGGTTACACTACCCCACCCCCCAAAATTCTTCTGAATGTTTCCAAATTTCCAAATTCCAGCATTTCGAAGCTTAAGCTATTAAATATATGCACGTTGCAATGAATGTGTAGTTAAATAAGTTCCATTGAAGGCCTTAAAACAGCAAGAAGGAGATGTGATTTGCATTTTGGATATCTGACAGTTGTGGATGAGATGATCAATATATATATACAGTCTGATTTCTTTCCACTCATTTCAACAACCTGTGGCTGTTGCACTGTTGCCAGTTCTCTGCTTCAGGCAAAGATAGAAAATATTCTCAATGTGTCACTAAAGTTTGGGACAAGCAAGTCACATCACTGGACAATGAGTTAAACCATTACAAACTTTGCATCCATCTGAGTGATTTCTTGGATGAGCATCTCATCCTAAAGATAGCACCATTGACACTTGCTCAGCATTACTGGAAGTGTCAGCTTGTGTTAAGTTGGATTGGTATGTGAACAAAAAATGCTATGTCTCAGAGATATTAGTGTTACCAATGAACCTAGGTTGACATTGGCAACCTTAGGAAACATCCTTTTAATGCACAGTTGCTAACTAATGTAATGTAAATCTCGAGTGGCAGCTTGAAATGTTTCTGATTTTTATAAATTAAGGGCTTTGCTTCTTAGCCACTGCAGCAATGCAGGATGAGTTGTGGTTGTGGGCTCCAACCTGAGTAAAAGCGTGCTACAAAAATCAATGTACTTACATCTGAAGTGGAATTGAAATGGGGAGCCTCCGCCAGAAACTTCCTCCAGAGGATATGATGATTGCTAAAGTAGAATTTCCACCAGTGCAAGGAGCAGACGTCTCACCTGCAGCCATTTAAACTCATTTGAGCACTTGGAGTCAGCGGGGCCTCTTCAGATGGTGGGAAGCAAAACCTCACCATCCAAAAAATTCAGGCCTTTGAGTTATATCAGAAAATTGGAATAACTCAGGAGGAAAACATTATATTCTTTGAGCTGCTGTCCTGTTTTGTAATTGTATTCTTAATGACATTCAAACTGGAGTTGGCTATTCAGCCTCTCGAGCCCATTCCACCATTCAACTGTACAATGGTTAATCTGTACCTTAACTCCATCTGCTTCCATCAATCAATGATGGTTACAGACCACTTGATGACCACTCACAAAACCAAAACAGTTCCTCACTACTTGTTTTATTAAGATTGCTCAATTTTAAAAGGCTTAATTTGATCTTCCCTTAACTGCTCTAAGAAGATCAATGCCCACCTCTCCAATTTCCCCACATTATTGAAGTCCATATCCTTGCTGTAATGCTGATAAACATTCTCTGTAATCTCACCAAGGCCTTGACATCCTTCCTAAATTGTCATATCCAGAATTGATGTAATATTGTGTTTTCTGTATGAAAGGCTAATACTTACTAGAGTAATAAGATAATAATACGCTTTCTTAACTGCTTAACCAAATTGCTCTGCCACCTTTAAAGATTTGCAAGTAAGCATTGCAGGTCCTTCTGACCCTGAATGCTGCTCAAAATAGTATTGTTTAGATTATACCACCTCTCCATTTTGTTTCTCCTAAAGTGGATCACTACAAATTTTACATTACTAAATTACATCTGCATGTGTATGCTTCATTTACCAGACTGTCTATCGTTCCCTAAGGCCTGCTCCTAGCCAATTCACAATTCATATGATAAATTTTGTATCATCTGAAAACCTTGAATATGCATTCCATTTTCGAAGACCAGGCTATTTATATAAAACAAAAAAAAAATCACACTAATACCAGCCTCCTGGGCACCCACTGCATATTTCTATTGAGTCAGAAAAAGATCTACCATTCACCGTTACTTTCTGCCTCTTCACCCGTACCCAATTATTTATCCAGTTACCACCATCACTTTAATATCGTGGGTTGGAATCTCCAACTCATGATATTAAAATAGACTGGCATCTACAACTAGAGAATTCTGGCCTATATATTTCCATTTAAATTTATTAAATGCCTTTAAACAACATTAACCTTGTTAGCTTCAATCTGTTTTGCTACTTCATTAAAGAATTCAGTCAGGTTATTCGCAACAAATTTACCTGTGATAACGTTTTGTTGGTATTGCAAACTGCAACTGGAAATAAAATAAACCGAGGTCATGATTTTCTGTGCCTCTTCCTCCCCTCTCCCCCATCACCCCTCATGTTTTCCAGCAGGCTCTTCAGATCCCATCAAAGCCTGCCATGAAGGTGAGATCGGAAGATCCCGCGGTGGGAAGGGCTGGAAAATTCTGACCCAAGGTAGAAATATAAAGAACATACAACCTCAGAAGATACAGATTTCAACCTACTTCTTGAATTTGGATAAGGAAAGCTAAGTCACACTGGACCACAGACATATCGGAATCCCCTATAGAATGCTGTATTAAACTTAAAGGTCACAGATGCTAGGTTGAATTATTATAGATTGTATAAAGGAAACCATTCATAAACATGCACACAACATTAGATTGTAACCAATATTAATATTGGATCTGTAGTAGTGACCAATGGTAACATGCTGTAAGGGTCAGCTGACCCAGTAAACTATATAACCAATGACAAAATGATGTAGTGGTCAGCTGATTCAGTATAAATAAGCTGTTGGGGTTTGTGGGAGCTTGGAATGGTCCAGGGTGAGACTTCAAGTGTTGGAGTAATGATTTTTAAATTAAACAGCTTTCTTTGATTTATAATTTGGAATAATTTTTGTTTCATTTTATTGCCTATAACTGAAGAGTTCCTCTGGTGCATTTATACACAATGCCACAGGAAGATTTGTCATTAGCTCAACAGAATAGGTGTACAAAGAACAAAGAACAAAAGAACAAAACAGCATGGGAAACAGGCCCTTCGGCCCAATGAGCCCGCGCCGCCACCCCGATGTTCCCACATCTACCTGCGATCCCTGTCTATGTTTATAGATCTATGGATTAAAAACCAAATTTGAGACAATTTACGGAGAATTTGTTTTGCCAATTAGCCTAAGAGCACATCTTTGGGATGTGGGAGGAAACTGGAGCACCTGGAGAAAACCCACGAAAGCATGGGGAGAATGCGCAAACTCCCACAGACACAGGCCCAAATCCATGTAGCTGCACAGCACAGCGATAGTCACTGAGCTGTCGTGTTGCTCTATGTAAGTGCACATTCAGCAAATCATGCATTGAAGACAGATTTCATGGGGATACAGTCACAACTTAATTCTTAAATCATGTATGTCCAAATCATGTAGTTTCCAAACAGGGCTAGGGGCGGGGAGAGGGATTGGTGGCAGTGCCTGGGCAGAGCTGGAAAGTGGCAGGAGGGGAAGGGGGCGAGGAGTCTAAGTAAACTTTTGTGCACAGAGAAAGCCTTTAAAAAGGATGCTTCAGTCTTCAAAAATCAAAACTACTAGCGGCTTAATCAGAGCCTGCCTTGCCAGTGTGATGTAGAACCTGCCTCTTGCCTTTTTTTAATGATATCCTGAAAGATACAGCAGATAAGCAGCTGTTGGCTGCTTATTGGCATTTGATGATATTCAAGAAAATTTCACCCTCTGTGTCCAGTTTGCAATTTAACAAAGGAGAGCTGGTGAGACAAGTTATCCTCAGTTAAGTATAAACGACCACCACTTATCTCCTACTGTGTTAAGTTGTCTTTGGACTTCCAAACCATTGTTTTGACAATGTCAGTATTGGTCATGTGACAGAAAGCGACTTGAGATAATAGCTGGAACTTTATCACTTTGCCTGCCACAGAATCGGAGCAGGCAAGGATCTGACAATAGAAATCTCTATTGACATTGCGGAAGAATTTCTGGTCTCGCCCCATGAGTTTTATCTAAAGATCCAGAGAAATCTAGAGTCTGCAGAAGAACAATGTAGGCTCATAGCTACATGAAATCAATGCCATCTTTTCCTTAAGAATGAGGAGGCTGTACATTTTTTAAAAGCTGATAAATCAGAGGTATAGACTGTTGATCTGTAGACATGAGTTCAATTCCTACCAGAGAGCTGAGAAATTTGATTTCAAGTAAATAAATAATTGTGAAATTAAAAAAAACTAATAACAGTGGCAAGTCATGAACCTACTCCATTATCTGGCTTATTCCTTCCCTTTAGGGAAGAAAATCTGTTGTTTTTTCTTGATCTTGCCTTTGTTTCTCCAGACTTTATGTTGACTTACAACTGTCCTCTTACAAGCTGTGGCAAACTGTTCATTTGTATAGGGATTTTTAATCAATAAGGGAATCAAGAATTATGGAGACAAGATGAAAACAGTGAAGTTGCAGATTAGCAGATCAGTCATGATCTTGCTGAATAGTGGAACAGACTGATGGATCGAATGGCCTACTTTTGCTCCTGGCTTATGGCCTTATGATCAATAAATGGTCTTTCAACTTCGACACATATCCTATGAATGATCTTTTTTAAAAGTTGTTAAAGGCAAACAGTGGTTGACTAACTTCAGTGGTAGTTATTGCTGGTGCAGACTCGATGGGCTAAAGGGTCTTTTCTTTGTGGGATGACGCTATGCGTCTTTATCTTAATTGAGTTTTTAATGAAGTAACAAAGGGCTCATGAATAAGGCACAAACTACACCATATATGTGGATTTTCAAAAGGCATTTGACAGGGTATTGCAAAATAGATTTATAAGCAAAATTAAAACCCATAGCATTAGAGGGACAGTGACAGCATAGATACAAAATTAGCTCAGAGACTGAATGCAGGGAGGAGTAATGAGTAATGGAAGTATACATTGATGTTCTACAGAGATTGGTTAACATAGTAACCCCTTTTTGCTAGATCTGATATCATTAATGAACTGGACTTGTGTGTACAGGGCATAATTTCAAGGGTTATAGCTGATACAAATTATCGTAAAGAGGATAGTAATACACAGAGATGGATAAGTCAATGGGTAGACACATGGCAGGTGAAATGTAATAGTGACATGATACACTTTTGGTCAGAAGAATGAGAAGAGGCAACATGATGTAAAAGGTACAATTTTAATCAGGCACAGAGATACCTGGGAATGTATGTCTGCAAATCTTTGAAGATGGCAGACCAAGTTGTGAAGGCTGTTCAAAAATCAGATTGGATCCTTAGCTTTATTAACATAGGAATAGATGACAAAAACAATGAAATGCTAAATCTTTATAGAACACATGGCTGGAGTAATGTACTTAATTTTGAGTACCAAGCTTTAAGAAAAATCTGACGATCCTGGAGAAGAAATTTAATAGTGTAATGAAAGATGAGGGGCTTATGTTATATGGAGAGACTGGAGAAGCTGAGGTTGTTCTCCCAAGAGAAGAAAGGATTCTATAGCACTTTTGTTTAAAATGCTATCCTTTTTGGATATTTCTCCTGATACTGATTCATTAAACACACATAGTTTATTGAATCAGAAAGGAAGGTATTTGAAAGATCCTCCTTGACAAAATCAGCTCTTGAAGAATACTGACAAAAGTAATGAGCACCATGGAAAATGAGAATCATCTCTTGTCTCCGTATTACTGTTGGTTGCCTTCACGGGAAAGACTTCACGTTGATTCATCATAGAAGAACAAAATCCAACAGTGCAGAAGGAGGCCATTTGACCTATCAAGTTTGCATCGGCTCCCTGACTGAGCATCTTATCAGACCCTACCCCTATAACCCCAAGTATTTACCCCACTAATTCCCCTACCTATATATCTTGAAATACTAAGGGGCAATTTAGCATGGTCAATCCATCTAAGCTGCTTATCTCTTGACTGTGGGGGAAATCAATGCACCTGGAGGAAACCCATGCAAATACAAGGACAACATGCAAACTCCGCACACAGTCTCCCAAGGCTGGAGTTGGATCTGGATCCTGGTGCAGCAGTGTTAACTGTTGTGAATCCTGAACTTGTGTCTTTCCGTATAAGAACTTTTAACAAGAGTTTGCCAAAAGAACTTTTAACAAAAGTTTGATGAATGGATGAGGAAACATACCCATGGTGGGATCCACTAATTGATTATCGCAATGCATTTGGGATAGTGTTTTTTATAAATTTTAACTAAATGATCATTAATAAAAAATTGCCCTTCTGATCAAGTAATTTCCTTTATCTAACTGTTAATATTCATTTGAGCATCATTTCTTTAAATGAAAGAACAAAATGAATTTTTGTATTGTCAATGAAGTAAAATTATATCAAAGAGAATTAAGAGATAGAGATGCTCAGGTTTTGACAGATTAAATAAAGAGAAACTGTTTTCAGTGGAGGCGAGTCAGTAATTGAAGAAAATACATTTAAGGTGGTTGACAAGAGAACCAGATGTAACAGAAGGAAAAGTGTTTTACACCGAGTTATTGTGATCTGGAAAAGGTGGTGGAAATGGAACTTTCAAAAAAGAGAATTGGATGACAGTTGAAAGGAAAGTATTTGCATGGGCCTGGGGACAGAACAAGGGAGTAGGATTAATTGAATAGCATGACCAAAATTGGTCATTCTGGCACAGGCCCAGTGGGCTGAATGGCTTCTTTTGATGTTGTATCAATCAAAGATTCATTTACAATGATAGCTTATAATTTTATGCATATCATTATGTTTTGAATACAACTTTTCAACTTCACACAGATGGATGGTGGCATCTTATTCAGCAAAAGTGTGTGTTGACAGATCATGAGCACACAGCTGCAGATGAGGATCCCACTGTCAGTAGCTACTGGGAAAATCACTCTCATGTGAACATTAGAAAAATAATTTGTCATGCGATTAATTTATAATGAGATTTGGAAAGAAATATATATATATAAATAGGAACTTTGTAAAACATAGATTAGATTGCATTAAAACACATATAGTCTCTTTAAAAATCTGTTTGTTTTATATGTTACACGTGACAACTCGGGAATTCTTTGTGCCACTTCTTTGTTAGCAGTTTTTTCTAGGTTAAGCATTAGCTGCATTGGGTCAACTGCCTGCCTTTGTTATGCTGATTGGAACCAGTCAAATAAAGTCTGAACTTTTAGGCAACCCAAGAGGAACTTTGCAATAGAAGAAGGCATGCCAGTCTACTGTACACTTGGACGTGTTGAGGATAACAGTCCATTAGCAAGCTTATGGCACTTCATCTTTACTTTCTATGTTGGAGCACGGATATTAACCTCTGAATCAGCTTCATTTTGTAAGCTGCTCTTGGCAGCGTGGTTGGTCTGTTTGGTAAGAGGCGTGCACATGAAAGTGAACCAACGTGTCTATACTGAGTTCATGCAGCCCAGATCACTTTGTGTTGGAGGATATCCGCTGTGCGCTTATGCATTCCAAATGAACTGGTGAGTAAATGCAGATTAAGTTCTGCAACAAGTCTCCAGCTTGATTTATTTTGCAGGAAAGAATTAAACAACTATTTTTTGATATTTGAGAAAGTATGTTTCTTTGGAAGTTTAGCTGAACTGTGATCACACAATTCATTTAGAAAATAGAACTCTATTTAGTACAGCCTTTGAAATGAATTGTGAATATTGAATAATTTGTTACTAACTGATATTAAGATCCTTATTGGCTAAGGAAAAGGTTTACAGTATTAACTGTACTCTCTAAAAATCAACACCAAAAGAGTATTGTGAGTAATTATGAATTATAACATTAAGCAAAGATAACTTTTGAATTTTATCAATAAATCAGCACTGAGGCAAAAAATATAGTTCTTGAATTCGAATGCATACTACCATGAAGATTTTCTAAAATTTTAAATAAATGTAGCACACAATTTGGAAATAGAATATACTTCAAATGAATAGAGTCCAATTTAAAAAAAATAATGTTTTTCTCAATTGTATCTGTGTTAAAAAAACATCTAAGTCAGTTAGAATAATATTGTATTAAATATTTTCTTCAGTCAATATTGAAATAATTAATTATTTCAATTTTTTCAGAATTTGTCAAACTTTAATGTAATGATTTTACATTATAAAGAAATCATGACAGTTAATTTTCTGTTACGGCATCAGAATGTCTTATTAAGCCTTGGGTTGAAGTACAATATAAAAGATTGTTTTACATTCTGAAAACTTGCTGGGAGCTAAATTGAAATGACAAGTGAGAGAACATGAGCATCTGTTGTTCAGAAGTAGGGCAATCCATTCCCATCTTGGTTATATAATTGGGCAGTAAGTGAGTCCTTTAGTCTATACTTTGCAATGGAAATTGTTTATTGAACTTTGTTGCTATGCTGCTATTTTACAATAAAGACAAGATGGTCTTCATTGTAAAATGGAGGCCCATTATGGTACAAGAGATTGTGCTATATCACCTTTTTTGACAAATGGATCTTTCTTTTCTTCCCACAAGAATAACCTTTCTGTGACTTGTAACTCTTTCATTATAGCCTTTGATCACATCATTGAAATGTGAAGGGTGCTTGTAGAGAGCAGTTTCTGCTGCATTGCTCATTGATTTGTTAAAAATAATTCAATTTATTTTTCCAAAAAGTGTTGAGATTTAAACATTAGAATGGAATGACAAATTTATGAGCTGTATGTTAAAGAAGCACTTGTTTCAGAGGATGAGATAATTTAGACAGACTGTTAATTCAAATTATTATAGATGTTAAGAGGTAATAATCTATGTTCAGAAAGCCAGCAACTATAAAGTATAAAGAAGCATAATCAATATACATGTTACATTTTCAGAACAATTATTAGATGAATGGAAATTTGGTGGGCAATAGTTTGTAACAACAGTGCAAATTAAATTGCTTATGATAACATCTTGACTTCAAAATGTGACTTACGAAAAACTGGCCCAATGGGTTTGATAGCTATTGATGATAGGGAGGTCTTCTGGAACAAGTAATGTCTGCCTCTCAGCAAGAAACTGGGTTCCACTCATTCCAGGTTTTGATGGCAAGGAAGGTACATCCATAACATGGTTGAACAGTTTTAAGTATCAGCTTGTAAATACTTCCAACATACACCAGTGGTAGATGGTCAGAGTTGGAGAGATTCCTGGTCGGTCATGTGACACAAATAAATTGGAGCAATCTATGACTCCAGGCTACAAGATGCATGTAAAATGTACATTGCCACGGCAAGTCGGACTCCTGAGATGGGGGAGAGAGGCTGTTGATTGCCTCCATTGGTTGAGTGGCCTGTGTGGATCAGATTGGTGTCAGTAGCAGTGTGTTTGATTCCTAAGGTAGTTTCAGGACCTGCCTATTTGTGAAAGTGCCTGTAACATGATGAGTCAGACCTGCCTGCAGGCAGCAAAATCTCTTCCATCCCACAATAGTAATTTGCTTGTCAGAAAAGAGTTTGAACGTAGAAGAACTAGACTGCAGAAATCACAAATGGTTGAAGTGCGCTCAGACATGAGGCACTTTGTAAACATGTGAAATGATAGTGCTCTGGATAAATAATGGAGAAATAGAGGGAATGTAATAGGAAATTTCATTAGATCAAAACTGACAATCAAGTAACATTACCTTTTAAATGTATTTAAATTTTAAATCCACAGTCTCAATGTATTTACATTAAATTAATTAAAATACAATAATTAATCTATTATGTATCCTAAGAATAGTAGGTACAAGGCTAGTAAAAAAAATGTTGAAAATAAAATATAGCAGCATATTAGAAAAAAGTCTTGCTGAGACAACAACTTTGAAGAGTGAACAAAAAAATTTGAAGCTGATGGAGTTTCCAATAATGATAGAGCAAACACCTTAGAAAATAAATAATAAGTTGGCGTTGCGGTTCAGAGCCAGCCCATGCAGCAGTGTAATTTCTTTTGTTCATTCAGTGGACATGGGCATCACTGGCAAGGCCAGCATTTGTTGCTTATTCTTAATAACCCTTGAGAAAATGGTGGTGAGCTGCAGTCTTGAACCGCTGAGGTCTAGATAGTTTGGGTACCTCCTCAGTGCTATTGGGAAGCATTCCAGGATTTTGACCCAATGACATTGAAAGAATGGAGCTATATTTTCATTCAAGAAGTGCATGACTTGGAGAATTTACAGATGGTAATGTTTCCATGTTTCTGCTGTCCATGTCCTTTTAGGTAGCAGAAATTGTTGGTTTGGGATGTGAATTGCTGCAGTGTAGCTTGTAGATTGTTCACACAGCATCCATTATATGCTAGCAGGAGAGTTTAAAGCTAGGGAAAGCGTATCGATCTAGCAGATTCCTTTGTCTTAGAAACATCATTGCAGTAGGATGGTCAAGGCCATGGTGGCATTCAGTGCAGATGATCTTGAAGACAGTTTATTGAGGCATTAGAAGACAGTGATATATATTTAAGGATGGGACGTAACTGGAATGTGGGGGACTGTGAAAATGTTAACATGGACTACAATGTTCTGAATGAGTTGTAGTTTGCAATATAGGAAAATTAGCAGGATCAAGGTAATCAATGCATGGGCTAGCTCTTTGGCACCAGAGAGAGACAGGCAGCAGAGGGCAATTTTTCCAAGGTGAAAGAATGCAATTTTGGTAATGAATCAATTGAAGAATGAAGCTGAGCCTGAGGTTGAACATTTTCTCTTAGCTCTGCATCTCTAAACTAAACTTGAGATGACAGCCAGCAAGATGAGTGAAACCAGAGACTTGAGGATGGCTTCAATTCCAATTTTAGTTGAAGTGTATTAACATTTGTTGTGATATTTAATTCAGTTATAATTCCAATTAATTTGTTCAGTTATTAGAAAACCACATTTTTATTATCATTTTGGCTGCAGAAAATTTGAATTAGAAGCGTGAGGAGGAACATAATCCTGTAAGATCATTTTCTGCTTTACGTTTAATTTCTTAAAGTTATTTTGTGTGTTATAAATGAATTATAATTGACTCATACAAAATGTGTCGTGAAAACAAGTTAACGGAGTAGAGGTGAGAGGCATTTCCATTACTTATTCAATAATAATCTAACAGCTTTACTGAAGCCTCATGAAAACAGAATTTGTTGAACGTAAAACTGTTCACCCAATGATTAATTAACTATCCACAGTTCAAGTTAATTTTTGGATAGTACTTAAGTTCACACAACGTATTGAAGTTTTCTTGATTCCTTTTAATGATAAGATACACTTTGCGGACAATACATCTGATCAGCCATGAATGCAATTGAAGTTGCAGAGTTATTCAATTGAAATGAATAAAATTGAGACTGAACTTCTGGATTTAGTGTGATTTTAGTTTATCTTTGACGATTTTTACGTGGAGCGTGTCCATTACAATCTCCTTGGGGAAAATCATGAACTGAAATAACCAAACTTTACTGAATGAATCCTAATGAAGAAATTACCAGCAAGAATCTACTTTTTGTAGTTTTTACTTCAATAACCAAGCAAAATTAAAAATGAATTAACAGATTCTTTAAATAAAAAAATACATTTCACTTTAAATAACTGATACAACAAAGAGGTTACACAACCATAAATAGCCCTGCTCAAATATGGCAGCATGTGCAATCTCAGTCTTTTCAAAACAAGGTTTGATATGTGGGATCCCTCTCTTTTCCACTCAATTCATTCAGTCCTCAAGTCATTTTCATTGCTGCTGCATTCCATCCAAGGTCCTCAGATATGGTTAGCATGGCTATGCATCCTCTCTCACCTTGGCCATATCAGTCCTGAGGGCATAGCTTCCCAGCGTTCCTTTTCAACCAGTAGTACCCAATAATACTTTACAATCTGGTCCTCAGATACAAATTCTCAGCTCTTTTGCAAGCCTGAACTATGCAGACCACTTTTAGAATACAGTCCCTTTTAGCTTGGTCATACATTACTACCCCAAGAGCTGCTGGTATTCCACTTTTCTTCTTACTACCAGAAAGGAAACTGATCATTTGTTAGAGAACTTAGTTTGCTCCTATGCACACCAGAAGTTTGATAATCCTGCTGCAGCAGTGATTTCAGTTTGCATCTTTTTGCTGATAGCCTACTGCCTCCAGCTCTCCTTTCTGTTTGTCAATTACTTAGTTTCTGATTTTAACTCCCTTTCTGTCGGTGCTCCTTCCAGCTCATGGAGTGCCAGATCACACAGATCCATACTTCTTATCACCCAATAACATTTCAATTTATCCATTTACAATTGAGATAAATTCTTAAAAGTCTCTTTCAAACATTAAAGACAATTATAGATTATTGAACAACCACTTGAAAGAAACTTCACATTTTTCCTTATAGTACTGTTTTGGGACAAAGGTCACCACATCTTGTATGTAACAAGAGAAACATCAAGAGAAAACATACTTGACTTGTCTTCACCAATCTACCTGTTACATATGATGTCTACTGCATAGACCTTGTGGAGAAAAAGTCTCATTTTCAAATTGAGGATACCCTCAGTCATGTGTAGTACGACTACCATGATAAATGGAATGGACATTGAACAGATCTAGCAACTCAAAGTTGGACATCCACAAGGAGCTGAGGACCTCAACCACACAATCTGTTACCATGTGACTCAATATACTTCACTCTCAAGAATTATCATAAAGTCAGGGGATCAAACATGGTTCAATGAAGAGTGCAGGAAGACATGTTAGATGCACTGCGCGTAAGTAAACTGAGGTATCAATCTGGTGAAGCCAAACACTGTCTATTGCATGCTGCTTCTGCCGTTTGACAAGTAAATGGTCCTGAGCTAAATGATCCCACAATCGATAGCTCAGACCAAAGGTCTCTAGTCCTGTCAAATCCAATCATGGATAGTGATGGATAATTAAAATCTAACAGGAGGAGGATACTTCACCAATATTTCTATCCTAATGATGGGGGAACACAGCACATCAGTGCAAAAGACAAGGTTATAGCAACAGCAACCATCTTTAGCCAGAACACCAATTGGATAATCTATCTCAGCCACCTCTAGAGGTCTCTAGCATCATGGTCAGACCCCTTTTGGGGATAAAAGGATCTTTTTTCGGGATGGCAGCTGGTGACTAAAATTGTGTCTCAGGGATCAATGCTGGGACCACAACTTATATTAAGGATTTAGAGGAAGGAACTGAAGGTTGTTGCTAAGTTTGCAGATGATACAAAGATATGTCAAGAGACAGGTAGTATTGAGGAATGGGTTTTCTGCAGAAAGACTAAGACTGATTCAGAGAGTTGGCAAAGAAGTGGCAGTTGGAATACAATGTGGAAAAGTGTGAGGTTATGCATTTTGGAAGGAGGAATGAGGACATAAACTATGTTCTAAATGGGGAAATCAGAAACACAGGGACTTGGGAGTCATGTTCAAGATTTTCTAAAGATTAACGTGCAGGTTCAGTCAGCACTTAGGAAGGCAAATGCAATGCTAGCATTCGTGTTGCGAGGGCTAAAATATAAGAGCAGGGGTGTACTTTTGAGGCTGTGTAAGGTTCTAATCAGGTCCTTTTTGTGAGCAGTTTTGGGCTCTGTATCTAAGGAAGGATGTGCTGGTCTTGGAAAGGTCCATTCACAAGAATGATCCCTGGAGTGAAGAGCTTGTCGAATGAGGAATGATTGAGGTCTCTGGATCTAACATTTGTTGGCATTTTAGAAGAATGAGGGGGGATCATATTGAAACTTGCAGAATACTGCAAGGATAGAGTGGACATGGAGAGGATGTTTCCACTAGTAGGAAAAACTAGAACCAGAGGGCATAAAGCATCATCCCTTTAGTCTGAGGTTAAAACAGATAAGGAGGAATTTCTTCAGCCAGAGAATGGTGAACTTGTGAAACTCTTTGCCACAGAAGGCTGTGGAGGCCATTTAGTGTCTTTAAGACAAATAGATTTTTGATTAATAAGGAGATCAGGGTTTATGGGGAAATTGCAAGAGAATATGAATGAGAAATAAAAATCAGCTATGATTGAATGGCAGAGCTATCTCGATGGGCTGAGTAGCCTAATTTTGCTCCTATGTCTTAACATCTTACCTTAGATGCCAGCTTTAGGCCAATTCAAATCACTGAAAGTGATATCAGGAAACAGCTGAAGGCACTGGATGCTGCAAAGACTATAGGCTCTGACAATATTCTGGCAATTGTACTGAAAACCTGGGCTCCAGAATGAATCACACTCCTAGACAAGCTGTCTAATACAGCTACAACATTGACATCTACACAGAAATCTGGAACATTGTCCACATATGTTCTGTCACAAAAAGTGGAGAAATTCACCCCAACCAATTACTTGCCCATGAATCCACTCTTGATCATCAGCAAAATGATAGAAGCTGTCATCGATACCATCACACGGCAATTATTCAATAATAACTGTTCAGTTCAGTTTGGGTTTTACCTGGACCACTCAATTCCTGAAGTCACAGCATAGAATAAACATGAACTAAAGAGCTGAATTCAAGAGGTGAGATGAGGGTGACTGTTTTGATGTCAAGGCATCATTTGATTGAGTGTTGCATCAAGGAGCTCCAGCAAAACTGGAGTGAATGGGAATCGGGGGAAAACGCTCCATTGGTGTCATACCAAGCACAGAGGAAGGTGGTTTTGATGGTTGGAGGTCAATCTTCCCAGTCGCAGCATATCATTGCAGGAGTTCCTCAGAGTGGAGTCCTCACCCCAACAATCTTCAGCTGCTTTATCAATGAACCTTTTCCTTCAAATAAGGTCATGTAACAGAGAATCTTCACTTATGATTGTGCAATGTTTCGACATCATTTGACTCCTTATTGATGGAGAAGTATAGCTTCATCTGGACAAAATTCACTTGTGCTGATGAGTGGCAAATATCATCATGCACACAAGTGTCATAGAACCTAGAACATAAGAACCTTACAGCACAGAACAGGCCCTTCGCTTCGATGTTGTGCGACCAAATTAAAAAGCAATGCCCCCCAAACTAAAACCATTCCCTTATCTTTTCCATCAGTGTTCTCCATAGCTATATTTCCAGCACTCTGCGTGAATACCAAAGAGAAATATTTATTCAGTGCCTCACCAATCTCTTCAGGCTCCACGCACAACTTCCCACTGCTGTCTATGTCAGACAATGATCATCTCCAACTAGGAGAATCTAACCACATCCCTTTGACATTCAATGGTATTACACTGCCAACACCCTGGGGTTTACCTTTAACCAGAAACTGAACCACACCAGTCATAATACTGTGGCTACAAAAACACGTCTGAGGTTGGCAATACTGCCAAGGATGACTTCCTTCTACTCCGGGGAGGTGGGTCCTGCAGTGGCAGAATAGTCCAAACCTGGAACTCCAGGCGTTACCACAAGTTTGGGAGGTGGTGTTTGATGAAGTGGGCAGGTGAGATACTGGATTCTGTACTCTTTCCGTTGTTTACATTTGGCATCTATGTGTTCAACCCAGTGAAGGTACCCAGTGATTGGCATCTTTGTGGATGTTAGTTCTCCAGTTTTCACATTTGAGAGGGCTGCTCTTGGATTTTTTTTGAGAGTATCCTAGTGCTTCACGTTGTTAGTGTATGCTTGACCTGGGCCATTTGATGGGCAACACTACAGCTCAGTGACTATCGCTGTGCTGTGCAGATACATGGATTTGGGCCTGTGTCTGTGGAAGTTTGCGCATTCTCCCTGTGCTTGCATGGGTTTTCTCATGGTGCTCCGGTTTCCTCCCACATCCCAAAGATGTGCTCTTAGGCTAATTAGCAAAACAAATTCTCCCTAAATTGTCTCAAATTTGGTTTTTAAATCCATAGATCTATAAACATGGACAGGGATCACGAGTAGAGGTGGGAATATCGGGGTGGCGGCGCGGGCTCGTTGGGCCAAAGGGCCTGTTTCCCGTGCTGTTTTGTTTTTTGTGATTCCTACATGTTGGTGGGGATGTTGCATTTATTTATGGAGGCCTTCAGAGTGTTCTTTTGACATATCGTCGGCTATCCCAGTGATCTTTTACTATTCTGGAGCTCAGAATAGAGCATTCGTTTCAGCAGTCTTGTGTCAGGCATATCTGCTGGCACGATAGGTGTACCAAAGTGAGCATCCTCTCCCAGATTAACATCCCCAGTATCAAGGCCAGGTGAGATGGGTGGAACACATTGTCTGCATGTCCAACACAAGTTCACCACCACCTTCTCCAGATGGGGAATAAATACTGGCTTTTAAAAAAAGAGATATTTAAGTTTTATTACTATTTTGACATGGGACATCAAAGATAATAAAATGTTTATGGAAAAACCTGTAACTAGGAATTAGGATTTCAAGTTAAATTTTTTTTCTTTGTAACCAATTCTGATATGAATACAATTTGATGCCAAAGTAACAATGTCTTTTATTAGCCATTTATGAATTCTTGATTTTCCCTTGCTGTATTTGCATGATCTGTGTTTTTGGCATAACCTGAGTCAGTTGTTGTGATGATTTTCTATAGTATTTGGAGCAGCTATCACAACAAATAGAGAACAGATTAAACGTTGAACAACTCATCATGTCTTTCAAATTACTCCCATGAATTCTTTAATTTCTCCATGGGAAATAGCAGGGTTAAATGTTTAGAAGATTTTAATAAGGTTCAGATGTCATTGATTAAAATGTAATAGGAGTATGAGGTGGTGTCAAACATTTACAAGAGTTGGAGAATTGAAGATAATCCATAGGGATACATGCTGAATTCAACAAATTATTTGAAGCCAGTAGTGTTAAATGCCAATAGCAAAAATTGACACATGCCATTGTTATTTATACTTGCTTAGAAAATCATCATGTTATATTTTGCTGTGACTGTATAATAACTGAAGAGCTGTACTTAAATGTATAGCAGCACAATGTTAGCTTATTTCAACAAATAATCTGTTTATTGTTTGTGCAAAATATCTGATGTGAAAACATTGTAGTAAATCTATCTTATTTGAAACAGACTGCTTTTGTTTTGTAAAAGAAAGACAGCTGTTCCCAGTAACTCAAAAGGCAAGATGTTCAGCCTTGCTAACATGTTCTTTTGTTACTGTGTTGCTGTGGTAATTTCAAATCACTGAATAAACTTCATGAATGAGACAGCAAGATGAGGGAGCAAAACATATTCAGCACTGCAAAAGAATAGAGGAGAATAATATATCCAAACCATATATGGTAAAATACGCCTGGTAGGGAATAATCCATTTTTCGAGCAGGATTTTTCTCCTACTCTCAGAGCGTGTTTTGTAACCATGCGCCACTTGCTGTTGGTGTGATTTTATGGTCCTGCCATTGTCAATGGTATTTCCTGTTCAACGCACTCATCACTGCTGGGAAACCCACTGTGGGGGTGCATCATTGATGAAGCTGTAAGATCCCATTGGCTTGAAAGGGAGCAAAGATTTTGGTTAATGTAATAACAAATGTAAAATGGTGCTAAATTGTTTAACGTGTTGCATTCTTGACAAATCTCTTATTTTTGTGTGTCATTATAAATATATTCTTGCATTAAACATAGCTTTTTGTAGTTGCTATCTTTTGTTCAAACAAAGAAAGAAATAATGTGATTTAAGAATTAGCCTAGAACTTGTTCCAATTTGTGAACTTCAATTTATTAATAAATATTTGAAATTCTTCAAGGAATAAATTGGTAAAATGTAAAACATTGGCTATTTAACAATGAGATACAAAATACTGCTTGATTCAAATAATGGTAAGTTTTGAAGAACTGTAGTAGTTTGTTAATAGCAATTTAATCTTGAGTGGGTAATTAGAACAAAAATGTGTTAGCACAGAAAAGTTTCAGAAATATTGAAAAAGCAATCATTCATAACTGCTGAGCTAGACTTGCTGAAGAAGATGAGTGAAAAAATACTCTAAATTCCTGAGATATAAGCAACCTCTTCTAATGCAAGCATGATAGACTTGCGTCACTACTGATTTGGCAGAATGCTGGTGTGTATCTTAGGATGGTATTGTTAATCTTTTACAGAAAATTATGCGCCACGGTAGCACAGTTGTTAGCACTACTGCTTCACAGCTCCAGGAACTTGGGTTCTATTCCCAGCTTAGGTTACTATCTGTGTGGAGTTTGCACATTCTCCCTATGTCTGCATGAGTTTCCTCTGGGTGCTCCAGTTTCTTCCACAGTCCAGTGGTGTGCAGGATACATTGATTAGCCATGCTAAATTGCACCGTAGTGTTCTGACATGCGTACCTTAGAGGGATTAGTGGTTAAATACATAGCAAAAAAGGGAATAGGGTCTGGGTGGGATTATAGTCAGTGCAGACTCAATGGGTTGGATGGCCTCTTCCTGCACTGTAGGGATTCTATGATTCTTTCTTATTCTTAGCATATCAGAGTCATTGTTGACAGTGGGGATTTGTTGTCTCATTAAATGCCTTTTTTCTCATTATGTCTAACAATGCTTTTTGTACTTTTCTCTATGATGTAATTATAATAAGAAGTCTCTCAACACCAGGTTAGAGTCCAACAGGTTTATTTGGGAGCACAAGCCACTAGCTTTCTGAGTGCTGCTCCTTTGTCAGGTGAGTGGGAGTTCTGTTCACAAACTCAATTTACAAAATAATGGTTGGAATGTGAGTCTCAAAGATACAGACAATGTGAGTGGAGAAAGGGCTAAGCATAGGTTAAAGAGATGTGTATTGTTTCCAGACAGGACAGTTAGTCTAGGCAAGTTGTGGGGATTACAGATAGTGTGATGTGAACCCAAGATCCCAGTTGAGGTCGTCATGCGCAGAACTTGGTTATCCATCTCTGCTCAGCAACTCTGCATTGTCGTATGTTGTGAATGCCGCCTTGGAGAATGCTTACCTGAAGATCAGAGGCCGAATGTCCGTGACGGCTGAAATGTTCCCCAACAGGAAGAGAACAGTCTTGCCTGGTGATTATCAAGTGGTGTTCATTTATCCGTTGTCGTAGTGTTTGCATGGTCTTTCCGATGTACCATGTTTTGGGACATCCTTTACTGCAGCGTATCAAATAAACGTTGGCTGAGTTGCAAGCATATGGCCTATGTACCTGGTGGAAGGTATTCTTACATGAGATGATGGCATCCGTGTCAATGATCTGGCACGTCTTGCAGAGGTTGCTGTGGCAGGGTTGAGTGGTATTGTGGTCAGTGTTCTCCTGAAGGCTGGGGAGTTTGCTGCAGACAATGGTCTGTTTGAGGTTGTGCAGTTATTTGAAGGCAAAAAGTGGGGGTGTGGGGATGGCTTTGGCGAGATGTTCATCTTCACCAATGACTTGCTGAGGGCTCCGGAGAAGATATCGAGGCTTCTCCACTCCAGGGAAGTACTGGACGACGAAGAGTACTCTGTTCACCATATTTGTCTTCTGAGGAGGTTGGTTCAGTTTTTTGCTGTGGTGTGTCAGGACTGTCAATTGATGAATCAAGTCCATATCCTGTTCCTATGAGGGCATCTTTCAGTGTCTGGAGAGGTCTGTTGCGATCCTCCTCATTTGAGAAGATCCTGTGTATCCAGAGGGCTTGTCTGTAAGGGATGGCTTCTTTAATGTGCTTAGCGTGGAATTTAGAGAAGTGGACCATCATGAGGTTATCCGTGGGCTTGCGGTACAGTGAGTTGCTGAGGTGACTGTCCTTGATGGAGATACGTGTGTCCAAGAATGCAACCGATTCTGGAGAGTAGTCCATGGTGAGGCTGATGGTGGGATGGAATTTGTTGATGTGATCATACAGATGTTTCAGTGATTGTTCACCATGAGTCCAAAGGAAGAAAATGTCATTAATATATCTAGTGTAGCACTGGTTGAAGGTCCTGCATGGTGAAGAGGTCTTGTTCGGACTATTGATGAAGATGTTGGCATATTGAGGTGTGAATTTGATCCCAATGGTTATTCTATGTGCCTGGATGAAGAACTGGTTGTTAAAGATTGAAGGCGTTGTGGTCCAGGATGAAGCAAATGAGTTGTAAAATTGCATCTGGAGATTGGCAGTTGTCGGCGTTGAGTACAGAGGCAGTTGCAGCAATGCCATCGTCGTGGGGGATGTTGGTGTAGAGCGCTGAGACATTTATTGTGACGAGAAGTGCCCCTGGTTCAACTGCTCCAAGTTGCTGAGTTTCTGTTGGAAGTCCATAGGTTGTGACAAAAGCTGCGGGTTCTTTGTATTTCAAGAGCCCTCAAATTGTTTTAACTCAGACAGGAGGAGTATAGCTACAGGAATGTTTGACGAAGTGTGTATGACATGTTATGCAACCTACAGTGATTCAGTTTTAAGTGCATTTATCATTGCTATCAGGATAAGTTCATACGTTTAAATGATTAAAACATGATTAGTAAGTGAGCACAATTATGCACTTTTTTCATAATGTTTCTTAATAAGACTGCAATTGTCTCAAGTGAGCAAAGATATCAGTATATGAGACACCAGCGCCACCTGTTCAAATCTCTATTTTCAAGCTGCTCTTTGCTTAAATACAGCAAATTTAAATAGTTTCCCATGGGGAAGATATGATTCCTAAGGTATGGTTATATGAGGAAACATTATTGGGAGAAGGGTAAATGATTTATATTCATGTCTAAATGACTCATTTCAATTTCTGTTGACAGATATACCTTTGATTCACTGAGACTACAAATTCAACTGGGCCACTTTTTTTTCCTGAGATGAGGAATACACCACCTCATCGTAAAATCCATATCACGCAGAAAGTGGCCATTCGATCCATTGAGTCAGAACTGACAACAGTCCCACATAGGCTGATGGTGGAATGGTTTAGTTTGGAGGGGCATTGCTTTTTATTTTGGTTGGCACAACATCGAAGGCCGAAGGGCCTGTTCTGTGCTGTAATGTTCTATGTTCTATAGGCCCTATTCCCTGTAAACCTACAAGTTTACCCTGTTACTCCCCAGATGCTGAAGGACAAGTTTAATCCAGGATCAGGGTGAAACTTTATGCTGCTTGCTCTTACAATCCCATAGAATCCTTAGTGTAGGAGAAAGCTGCTTGGTCTTTGAAAGAGAACCTTATCCAAGCGCACTTCTCCACCTTATGCCAATAAACCTGCTCATTTACCATGGCTAATCCCCATAACCTGCATATCTTTCGACACTAAGGGGCAATTTACCATGACCAATCTAACCTGCATATCTTTGGATGGTAGGAAGAAACTAGAGCACCCTAAGGAAACCCCACACAGTCATCCAAGGTGGGAATTGAACATGAATTCCTGGTGCTCGAGGCAGCCCTACTAGTCACAATGCCTCTGTTGCCCTGCACCAAGATTAATTTAGATTGTCCTGATTAACCCTGTGCTAAATATGGTGTTCACTGGCTGCACACTCAGCAAGTAGTCCATATGCATATATGGCTAGCATAAATTAAAGAGGAGGATTGCAACAGACACCTCTAGATGCTGAAAGATGCCGTCATAAGAACAGGATATGGTGTTCGACTCATTGATTGATGGTTCCGATGTGCCACAGTGAAAAACCACACCGACCTCCTCAGGAAACAAACATGGAACACAGTGGACAGAGTACCCTTCATCATCCAGTACTACCCTGGATTGGAGAAGCTACAACCTCGTTTCCGAATTTTTCAATATATCATTGATGAAGATGAACATTTCGCCAAGGCCATTCCCACACCTCCACTTCTTGCTTTTAAACAAATGCACAACTTCAAACAGACAATCGTCTACAGCAAACTACCTAGCCTTCAGGAGAACAGTGACCATGACACTCAATTGACATTGTCTACCCGATAGGCTACAGGAAAGCATATCCCGAGGCATGGTAACTGGGAGACCATACAGATGCTACAACAACAAGTGAATGAACATCTCTCGCCAATCACCAGGCAAGACAGTACTCTTCCTGTTGTCAAACACTTCAGTGGTAAACATTCTCCAAGACATCCTTTGTGACTTACGACAGGGCAGAGTCACTGAGCAGAAACTGATAGCCAAGTTTTCCACACATGCAGACGTCCTGAACCGGGATCTTGGGTTCATGTCACACTATTTGTAATCTCTGTTACTTGCCTGGGCTTGCAACATCTCACTTACTGTCTTGTCTGGAGCCAATATACATCTCTTTAACCTATGCTTAATGCTATCTCCACTCAATTGTTTGCACCTTTAAGACTTGATTAGTTGTAAAGATTTGCATCCTAATCAGTATTCTGTAAACTGAGTGTGCACCTTTTATATGCCCTGTTTGTGATTAGAACTCCCCATTCACCTGACGAAGTGCAAAGTCCTGAAATCTAGTGGTATTTGCTACCAAATAAACCTATTGGACTTTAACCTGGTGTTGTTCTTACTGTGTTTACCCCAGTCCAACGGCGGCATCTCTACATCATGGAATCATACTTGTCAGAAAGGATGCTGATTGTGGTTGTTGGAGGTCAATCATCTCAGCTCCACTGCAGAAGTTCCTCAGGGCAGTGTCTTAGGCCAACCATTTTCACCTGCTTCATCAATGACCTCCATTCTTTGGGTCAGAAATGAAAAGGCTTGCTGATTGCACAGTGCTCAGTACTATTTGCAACTCCTCTGATGATGAAGTAGCTCATTCTACATGCAGCAAGACTTGCATAGCATTCTGGCTGAGGCCAAGAAGTGGCCAGTAACATTCATTCCACATGATTTCCAGACAATGAACACCTCCAATGAGGATCTAAGAAATAAATATCCCTTATTTTTTAATGGCATAATGATTGCTGATTCCCCACCTTCAACAGCTTGGAGAGTATCACGTTCCTGGAATTCTATCCATACCAACCATATAAATGCTGTGGCCATAAGAACAGGTTAGAGGCTGGGGAACCTGAGAGCGGCTCTCTCCTGACTGCCTAAAGCCTATCCAATATCTGTAAGAATTAAGTAAGGGATGTGTTACCTAGATGAGTGCAGCTTGAACAACACTTGAGATGCTTGAGACCATCCAGGACAGGCAGCCCACTTGATCAGCACTCATTCAACCACCTTGAACATTCGCTCCCTACAACATTGATGTACAGTAGCAGCAGAGCTTATCTCCTATGCAATGCATTGCAATAGTTCATCAAGCTCCTTTTAATAGGACCTTCAAAACTTATGACCTTTATCACTCAGAAGCACAAGACCAGCAGACTCATGTAGATACAAACACACAAATGTTCCCCTGAAAGTCACACACTTGAAACTATATTGCATTTCTTCTTTGCCACTGAGTCAAAAGCCTCCCTCCTTAACGGTACTGTGGTTGGACCCCCACGACTTGCCCTGTAGTTGTTCAAGAAGAAGCTCATCACCGTCTAAAGGGGAATTATGGATAGACAATAAATGCTAGCTTTGTCAGCAATACTTTCATTTCATTTCTGAAAAAAAAAGGACCTCAAAGCATAAACTACTGAGGGCAGCACCGTGATTGGCGCTACTGCCTCACAGCACAGGGATCCAGATTGGATTCTGGCCTTGGGTTACTGTCTGTGTGGAGTTCACGTGTTCTTCCTGTATTTGCATAGATTTCCTTCCACACTCCTAAAATGTGCAGGTTAAGTGAACTGGCCATGATAAAATTGTTACTTGGTGTCGAAAGCTGGGACCAAAGGAGATTTTCGTAGTAAGTTCATTGCAGTGTTAATGTAAGCCCACTTGTGACATCACTAACAATCTCAAAAGGTGTGCAGGTTAAGTGGATTAGCCGTCATAAATGTGCAGGGATATGGCAATAGGGTAGGGATCAGCCTGGGTAAGATGCTCTTTGGCGAATCAATGGCCTCCATCTGTACTGTTGGGGTTCTATAGAATAGGAGCAGGAAGCCAAAGAGATGTATTCAAGAAGTTTAGCCCCAAAAGCCTGACTCCATTTTTTCCTCAGTATCACACACTGACTTGGAATCACATTGCCATTTCTTCATTGTAACTGGATCAAAATTGTGGTGCATTCTGTAGTAGCACTGTTGGTGTACTTTACCACTTGGACCAAGACAGTCCAAGAAGTTAGCTTACTATCACAATCTCAAACTCTAACCTTGTTAGCAATGTCCACAACTCATGAATGAATAAAAAGAAAAATGAGAAAGCAGATTGAGATGGAAAGAAAGATGGTCATATCACTTATAACTCGTACTTCATGCCAGATGGTAAGATGAGGATAGATATTTAACAGCAGGAGGTTGCTCTGTGGGCATGAGATTTCATTGGGGGGGGGGTGGTTTAGAGTTAATATTAAGGATTCCCAGCAAGCAACTCCCACATGACTGTGTTTATGCTGACCCTTTTCTATATCGTTCTACTGCTACCTTGAGTAAATCTGTTCTGCTGACAGGACAGAACGTAACGTAGGAAATTGAGGAGACAGTCTTGGCCTTGTTTGTGACTTATGATTTGGTGAATATGATCTTGCAGATTATTGATTGCCTAGTTCTTGGGACACTTCCAATTTTGAACCATGTTTGTAGATGTCAAGTGAGCAGGATTGGGCTGAGTTGTCTTAATGTTTAAGAGGTTTAAATTAATCTTCAAAGGCCAAACATGGTCACTGTGCAATTCTATGAAAGTGTGCTCAACCTGTAATCCACTGGATTTCCAAATGTATCAATAAAGTGATGTTTTTTAATCAGCAAAGATATGGTTTTTCCATTTCTGTAAATAGAAGATATATGAATTTCAGATATATATTTTCACTGATGTTGTGAACTTTTTTCTTCAATAAAGATGCACTTTTGAATGATCAATTGTTAAAAATTTTTTGACTATTTTCCATTCAAAACTGCTGAGGGTGAGCTTTGCAAAGTCATAGTCATAGAGGTTTAGAACATAGAAACAGGCTCTTTGGGTTATCAATTAATGAGTCGAATGCTATATCCTGTTCTTATGAGGGCATCTTTCAGTGTCAAAGAACAAAGAACAAATGACTTGGAAGAGGGAGTAAGTGGAGTGATCAGCAAGTTTGCAGACGATACAAAGATGGCTGGACTTGCGGATAGCAAGGAGCATTGTCAGGCGATGCAGCAGGACATAGATAGGCTGGTAGCTTGGGCAGACAGATGGCAGATGGAATTCAATCCTGATAAATGTGAGGTGATGTATTTCAGGAGAAAGAATGTAGGGGGAGGTATATGATAAAGGGTAGACCTATTAAGAGTATAGAAACGCAGAGGGACCTGGGGGTGCAGGTGAACAAGTCTCTGAAGGTGGCAGAGCAAGTGGAGAAGATTGTGAAGAAAGCATATAGTATGTTAGCCTTTATAGGAAGGGGTATAGAGTACAAGAGCTGGCCTTTAATGTTGCAGTTGTATAAAACGTTGGTTAGACCTCATTTGGAATACTGCATACAGTTCTGGTTGCCTTACTACTGGAAAGACATGGAGACTCTGGAGAGAGTGCAGAGGAGGTTTACCAGGATGCTGCCTGGTATGGAAGCTCTGAGTTATGAGGAGAGGTTAGACAAATTGGAGCTGTTTTCCTTAGAAAGACGTAGACTTAGAGGAGATCTAATAGAGGTGTACAAGATTATGAGGGGGATAGATAGAGTAAACAGGGTTAAGCTTTTTCCTAGGATGGACTTAAATAGCATGAGGGGTCATGGGCTTAGGGTGAGGGGGGTAAGGTATAATTTGGATGCGAGAGGGAGTTTTTTCAAGCAGAGGGTGGTGGGGATATGAAACGCACTGTCTAGTAAAATGGTGGAGGCAGGCACTCTGGAGTTATTTAAGAGATACTTAGATGGGCACATGAACAGAATGGGAATGGAGGAGAATAGAAAACTGATTTAAAATAGAGATCATAAGCCTTGGGAGTCCCTGGGAAGTGTGTAAATAGACAATGATATTGATGTATTTGTTTTTATCCTACAGGTGCTTTGGTCCACCTTGTTGTCTAACAAGGGGTATGCATGCGATGGGTCTTGAGAGGGCTGTTCTTGGATTTTTCAAGAGTATTCTAGTACTTCACGTCGTTAGTGTATGCTTGACCTGGACCATTTGATGGGCAACACGACAGCTCAGTGACTATTGCTGTGCTGTGCAGATACATGGATTTGGGCCTGTGTCTGTGGGAGTTTGCGCATTCTCCCCGTGCTTGCATGGGTTTTCTCCGGGTGCTCCAGTTTCCTCCCACATCCCAAAGATGTGCTCTTAGGCTAATTGGCAAAACAAATTCTCCCTAAATTGTCTCAAATTTGGTTTCAATGCGTGCATCTATAAACATAGACAGGGATCATGGGTAGACGTGGGAGCATCGAGGTGGTGGCACGGGCTCATTGGGCCACAGGGCCTGTTCCCCGTGCTGCTGTGTTCTTTGTCCATGCTGCCATTTTTTTTAAAAAAAGCCCCTAAGCTAATCCCAATTGCCTGCATTTGGCCCATACCCATTTGTACCCATCATACCCATATAACTATCTAAATGCTTTTTAAAACACAAAATTGTACCCACTTCTATTACTATCTCTGGCAGCTTGTTCCAGACTTTCACCACCCTCTGTGAAAAAATGCCCCTCTGGACACTTCTGTATCTCTCCCTTCACCTTAAACCTATGCCCACTAGCTTTAAATTCCCCTACCTCTGGGAAAGATGTTGACTATCTAACTGATCTATGCCCTCATTATTTTATAGACTTCTAAGATCACCCCTCAGTCTCCTATGCTCCAGAGAAAAAAGTCCCAGTCTATCCAGCTTCTCCTTGTAACTTAATCCACTAAGTCCTGATAGCAGCCTAGTAAATCTTTTCTGCACTCTTTCTAGTTTAATATATCCGTTCTATAATATAGTGACCAGAACTGCACACAATATTCCAAGTGTGGCCTTACCAATGTCTTGTACAATTTCAACAAGACATCCCAACTCCTGTATTCAATGTTCTGACCAATGAAACCAAGCATGGAGAATGCCTTCTTCACCACTCTGTCCATCTTTGACTCTACTTTCAAGGAGTTATGAGTATGTATCCCTATGTCTCTTAGTTCTGTAACTGTCTCCAAAGCCCTACTATTAACTGAATAAGTCCTATTCTGGTTCAATCTACCAAAACGCATCACCTTGCATTTGTCTAAATTAAACTCCATCTGCCATTTGTCAGCCCACTGGTCCAATTGATCAAGATCCCATTGCAATTGGAGATAACTTTCTTCACTGTCCGTTATGCCACCAATCTTAGTGTCATCTGCAAAATTAGTAATCACACCTCTTATATTTTTATTAAAATCATTAATATAAATGACATAACGGTGGATCCAGTACTGATCCTGAGGCACACCACTGCCCATAGGCCTCCAGTTTGAAAAACAACTCCCTACAACTACCCTCTGGCTTCTAATCAAGAAGCCAATTTTGTATCCATTTAGATATCTCACCCTGGATCCCATGAGATTTAACTTTATGCAACAACCTACTATGCAGTACCTTGTCAAAGGCCTTGCTAAAGTTTGTGTGGACTACATCATCTGCACTGCCCTCATCTATCTTTTTGGTTACCCCTTCAAAAAAATCTCAATTAAACTTGAGAGAGATGATTTTCTCCCAAAAGGCCATGCTGACTGTCCCTAACCAGTACTTGCATCTCTAAACACCTGTCTCTCAAAATACCTTCCAATAATTTACTCACTGGCCTGTTGTTCCCAGACTTTTCCTTGTAGCACTTTTTAAACAATGACACAACATTTGCCACTCTCCAATCTTCAGATACCTCATCCATGATTATCAATGATCCATATATCTCGGCTAGGGAATATGCAATTTCCTCCCAGGCCTCCCACAAAGTCCTAGTGATTTATCTATCTTGATGTGTTTTAAGACTACCAGCACCACCTCCTCTGCAATGCGTACACTCCTCAAGCCATCACTATTTATTTCCCCACGTTCCCTAACATCCATGCTTTTCTCAACAGTAAAAACTGATGAGAAATATTCATTGAGTATCTCACCCATCATCATAGGTGACCTTGTTGATCCTTAAGAGGCCCTACTCTTTCCCTTGTCACTCTTTTGCCCTTATGTATTTATAGAAACTCTTTGGATTTTTCTTTTGCCTTATCTGCCAAAACAATCTCATGTCCCCCTTTTGCCCTCCTGATTTCCCTCTTAACTATTCTCCTTACCCCCACACTCTTCAAGGGATTCAGTTGATCCCAGATGCCTATGCATGTCATATGCCTCTTTCTTCTTCTTCACCAGGGCCTCAATATCCTGAATCATTCAGTCACGTCCTTTTAATAATATAGGAATGTATATATACCGTACATCTCACTCAGAAAACTGTGGTGCTTTTCATTATTGCTTTGGCAGGTGGTGCTACATTTTTCCTTTGTACTACTCCACATGAATAGATGTAGAGAATTGCTGAAAGGTTGCCAGAGGCACCTTTGCAATATACATGCCTCAACATATTATTGAGTCGGTCAGCTTTGACTTTGCCAAAATTTGCCTGTTCTATTTTGGTTATGGGAACCTGTGTTTTTGAACTGCTTTTTTTGTCATGTCTACAGACAAGGGCTAATTACCACCTCACAGAAAACTGAGGAGCACTTTGGAGTAGTTAGTTTTTTTTCTTTTAATGTGTGTCATCACTTTTTCAAGAGTGAATAAATCCTTGTGTTCCTCCAATTGCATTAACAACAAAACTGGAAAAATCCATTGAGCCTTATTTGTCTGTAACTTGTCATCTAAAGATGTCAGCTATTAATAAACCTGCCCTTGCATGTTTAAGTCTTTCAAGTCTTTTTGTGTTTCAATTTGCTTGAAGTGCAAACTGATAAGAGCGTGGCAGGAGAAGCCAAGCATGTGGGACTGAATGAACAGAGCAATTAACTGTGCATCACCTTTCTCGATCGGATTGCACAATTGTGAATTTGACAGCACAAGAACTGGGAAATGTAAATGAGGACATGTGTTTGTAATCTCAAATTGGGTAAGGAAAGAGAAATCAAGAGAGTGCCAGAAAGATTGAATTATAAGAGAAATAAAGGAGAAAATATGCATTGCACAAATTAAACAAATACTTCTTACAAGATCTCAAAGGTTTCAATGTATTTTTATAATGTGAATTATTTTGAGATGAGAAAAATCATTTTCAAAATCCAATACTTGTAAAATCTGGCAAATCATGGTATAAATCAAACTTTTCAAACAAGATTTATTAGAGTTTTAAAAAGTATATTTAAAAATGCACAATTTTCACACATAAATGATTCTTCCCGATCTAGGCCTCCTTATTACATATTCAAAAATTGGGGAAGCCTTTATAAGTGGGCAATGAACCCAAATACAGGCTTGTTCCAAACCTGCCATTTGAAGTAATGAAAACTTAGGAGTGGTGTTGGTTGGGCCACCATAATTTATAATCACACACATGCATGCACATTCTAGAGGTTGTGGAGACTCTCTGATATCCAATAGTAGGGATATTGCAAATTCTGGCTCATTATTTAGTTCTAGACATGTAGACTAGGATATATTGCACATCTCGTGTTGTTCCTAGATTGAAATGCATTAAATTTAACTTTGTGAAGAGTTTAATTTATATCTACTATTCAGCTACAGCAATTTCTTGTTGTTCCTTGCATTTCAATGAGCCAGATGAATTGCTACTTTTGTGGGAGTAACTGTGTAGAGGGGCTTGTCTTAAACACCAAATTTAGATTTCTACTTTTATCTATGCATCTGAATTCATTGTGCATGAATAATTATGAGTGCTGTGAGTTCAATGTTAGCTTGACAACAAATGAGGGAGCTTTCATTCTAAATTATTGACACACAGGTGATATATTAGGAAGAAAAAAAGCTGAAGATCGAAAAGGAAAAAGTTATGTAAGGCTTTAGGCCATCAGTGTTAAAATATAAAAAGCATTTTATGAGGCAGACACAAAGGACATAATTTTATGATCCTGTCACAGCAGACTTGGGGCCAAAAAATGTGCTGAGCCATTTGTGGGACCTGAAAACTTTGCAGGCAGAAGAGATCAAAAAATTCCACCTGAAGAAATTATTTAGTTTTGGCATGGGAATCAAGAATGAAGGGACAATGTCTTAAAATTGGAGCTAATCCACTTAGGGAAAAAAAACAAGCAGCAGCATTTTTCTAAAAGTAGTAGAAGTCTCAAATTCCAACCCATAAAAGATAATGTTATAACAATCAGGACTTTCAAATCTCAGATTCCTTTGTGCAAAGATATTAAAGTTTACTAAGGACAGGTGGGCAAGAGCTGTAAAGATTAACCATTATCAAAATGAATGGCGAAATAGGTGAAGTGGTCACTGCAGTTCCGTGTGCTCCTAAAGTTCAGGTGAGTGAGATTCTATGTATTGGAGAAGCTACCTGAGTATGTACGTTACTTAGTCTTTTGCTAGTCACCACTTGAATCCAAGATGGTGTGTTATGATATTTTTATGGTCCATGGCTTTGCAAAGTGCTTTCACTGTGAAATCCACTTTGTTTGTATTGTTAGACTTTTGAATCACATCGTCACGCACAAAATGTGAAAACCCAATTTTGTTTCATTGCAATAGTAATTATCTGAAATAACCCAATAAAACTTGGCAAAACAATTGCAGTGAAATCAATGCATAATTTTTGCAGGTTTTTGAGGTAAGGGCAAAGCATAGAGTATAAAACTAACTTACCTCGGGGATCCACAGCCTCGTTTGCAGGGAGCAGTGAGAGGGCAGAGTAGTGCAGTGAGTATAAAACTAATTTACTGGAAAGCTGTGACCTGATTGGTTAGTAAGAAATTGGTGTTAAATTTGAAAAAGAACACTGAAAGCTAATTAACTTAACAATTAACTAAGTAAAGATGATTAGGTGGTGATGTTACTAATGGAAAATGATGAAATAGTTGAGACATTGGACAGGGACTTTGTATCAGTCTTCACAGCGGCCAAACGTGCCCAAAATTGATGTCAAGAAGGCTGTGGCAGGTAAGGACCTGGAAATTATCACTAAAGAAGCATTGTTAGGTAAGCTAAGAGGCTCAAGGTAGTTGAGTGTCCAGGCCCTGATGGAATGCATCTCAGGATACTATAAAAGATGGCAGAAGAAATAGCAAATGCGCTTGTGGTAATTTAATAAAATTTGCTGGAATTTGGGGCAGTTCCAGCATATTGGAAAATAGCAAATATGATGCCATTGTTTAATAAAAAAAGCGGTAGACAAAAGGCTGGTTAGCTTAACTTCTGTAGTCGGGAAAATGCTTGAATCTATCATCAAGAAAGAAATAGCAAGACATCTGGGTAGAAATTGTCCCAATGGGAAGATACAAACCAGGAAATTCCATGAGTTGGCAGATATGTTTGACCACTGCAGAGATGTTTCAAGGGAATGCCTAAACATTGTTCTTCTGGGAGTTTCCTGTCATGACTGCATTCCCAGTAGATCAGTTGCTTTGGGAGTCTAATGTCATGATGTGGAGATGCCGGCATTGGACTTGGTAAAACAGAAAGAAATCCCACAACACCAGTTTAAAGTTCAAACAGGTTTATTTGTAGCAAAAGCTGCAAGCTTTTGGGACAGGGATAGGTTGTCCTAAAAGCTTGCGGCTTTTGCTATAAACAAACCTGTTTGGATTTTTAACGGTGTTGTAGGATTTCAGTCTAGTGTCAGGCATAACAAACACATGTACTGCCCAACGGAGCAGGTTTTAAGTGATTAATAACTCAATACCAGGCCTATTGTCTTGGAAGACAGTGCAGATATTGGATTATATTTTTGCCAGTGGATTTGGAAGATCTTGCAGAGGTACCACTGGCTGACTTTTCCAGTGCAAAAATGTCCAAAATGTATAGGAGCATAGTAATCAATAAAGTATGAAATTTACCTTTGGTTGGTAATCCTAGTTCTTGAATACTTCAGTCAGCTGAAGGCTGGGCTGGCACAGTGGAAGCAATCATAAATTTCATCTATGACTACATTTGTCAAGAGTAGAACACATTTTCTTGGATCTCACTGCTGATCTTAATTGATGGGGGAAGGTGTTGTGCTGTGGGAGCCTTGTCAGAAGAGGACCTTCGTTTTCCAGTTCGATATCGCATATACTTTGAAGATGGAGTTAGCAATAACCTGGATGTCAATTTTTGAGTGAACTCACACACAAGGGTCATCTGAATACTGGAGCTCAAATACTGAAGAGTTGAAATGATCTTGGCTTTTGGATTAAAGGTAGCAGGTGTTCAATAGTTTCCGACTGCTCTGTAAATTATCTCCATGCTTAATTTTCTGGAGGTGAGGTGCTGTATAGCAGCAAAGAGAGGGAGTTGGTGTGATGGTACAGCCTTGCTTAATCCCACTTTTCAGAGTGTCTGTGGTAGTTATGGTAAGCGAGAGAGTATGTGTGGAACTAAGTCCATGAAAAGATCAGCCATGATTTTATTGAATGGCAGATGTAGTTCCATTGGTAACAATTAGGTGTGTCTGTCATCATGGAGTTAATACAGGACAGCCAAATTTGGGTAAGATATTGCACAAACCTCCATGGTTGGTAGAGCCCTAGGCTTTGTGAGGTCAAAAAGGCCATGTACAGCAGGTGGTGCTGCTCTTGCATTTTTCTTGGAGGTTCTTTGCAAGTAATTTTATTCAGATAACTGTACTATTCACTTTAACTTTCTATCAAAAGTCAACACTATGATACACCGAACTGTTAAATTTTTTCGCCATAGGAAGCTTTTAGTCCGTCAAAATCACGTTTTAAAATACTTCCATTATTCAATCTTTCTATTAGTTTTTTTTGCAAAAGGAGTGGAATTGTTAAAACATGGATAAGTTATCAACCTCAGAGTTTGAACAATTGTACCTGATGGCATGGATTTCACACCTAAAAAAGTTACATGGAATATTAAAAGTTCCTGTGCTTGATGAGGCAATAAAGACTGAATTACCACTGAATTGGTTATCAGGTCATTCCTACAATCAGGAAGACTGGAGGACAGAAGAATATCATTTGGCCTGTCAAGTCCAATGC
Source organism: Sphyrna mokarran (assembly GCA_024679065.1). Lineage (NCBI taxonomy): Eukaryota > Metazoa > Chordata > Chondrichthyes > Carcharhiniformes > Carcharhinidae > Sphyrna > Sphyrna mokarran. The sequence goes on along the minus strand of JAGIQG010000010.1, from coordinate 33,777,250 downwards.
TGGGCCTCAGCCCAAAGAATTCAGTTATATGCATGTTCTGGGCAGAATTCTCCCAGTGCGATAGTTGGAGGTTTTAGCTGAGCCTGTCTCACTAACCAGAATAACCAGATCTCTCACCATATTTTGGAATCTGATTAATTATTCAAAACCACATTCCTCACTTGGCAGGTTGGAAGTAAAGTTGTCCACCCGCCCTCAGCTAGTGGAGTCAAAAGTCCCAGTGCTATATTTAAACACTGGTTCAGCATACTCGTGTCATTCTCTCCAGCCAATCTGCCTTCACCAGACTGTGCAGGATGTCAGCAACCCAGTAAGAAAGGCAAGCAGCCTCAATCAGAAATCTATTCTTTGATTTAACTACTCTCTCCCCTGAGCCCATCACCTGCAAAGTACCCTTACCACACTTGAACCTCTACCTATTGTATCTGGAGTCTTCATTCACCCCCTTCCAGAAAACAACATGGTTGGTATTCCTTTGACCCATTTTCATACAGTCTTGTTGGGATCCCATCCCCACATCTTTGTCTTCTCTTTCCCTTCCATTGTTCAGTTTCTTCATCCACCTGCTTGACCCCTACCTGCCATCATGAAGATTTGCCTTCCCCACCCACCCCTGTACAGTCCTCCTTCCACATTGTCTCTCTTGTCCTCATGAGGTCATACTCCATTTGCCCAGGCTGCACCTTGCACTCCACCCCCAGTCAAACTTTGAAGCTTTGTTACAATGGCTGCATGAATCCCGCAACCCAGTACTGTCCAGATAAACACTGATGTGTGACACTGGAAGTGTGGGGAAGAGTTGGAAAAGGGAGAGTTGGGGGTTTAGAACATAGAACATTACAGCGCAGAACAGGCCCTTCGGCCCTCGATGTTGCACCGACCAATTGAGAAAAAGCAATGACCCTCTAACCTAAACCATTCCCTTTTCATCCATAAGCCTATCCACTGACCACTTAAACGCCTCCAAACTTGGTGCATCTACAACTGCTGCAGGCAAGGCATTCCATACCCTTACCACCCTCTGGGTAAAGAACCTACCTCTGACATCCGTCCTATAACTACCACCCCTTAATTTAAAACTATGTCCCCTCGTGCTAGCTTTCTCCATCCTAGGAAAAAGGCTATCACTGTCCACCCTATCTCAACCTCTAATCATCCTATATGCTTCAATAAGATCCCCTCTTAGCCGCCTCCTTTCTAACGAAAACAACCTCAAATCCTTCAACCTCTCTTCATAGGACCTGCCCTCCATACCAGGCAACATCCTGGTAAACCTCCTCTGTACCCTCTCCAATGCCTCCACATCTTTCTTATAATATGGGGACCAGAACTGCACACAATACTCCAAGTGCGGCCGCACTAGAGTTTTGTACAGTTGCAACATGACGTTGCGGCTCCGAAATTCAATCCCCCTACCAATAAAAGCCAAGACTCCGTATGCCTTCTTAACAACCTTATCGACTTGAGTGCCAACTTTCAGGGATCTATGCACATATACACTGAGATCCCTCTGTTCGTCAACACTATTAAGAGTCCTACCATTAGCCCTATACTCTACACATTTGTTATTTCTACCAAAGTGAATTACCTCACACTTTTCCGCATTAAACTCCATTTGCCACCTCTCGGCCCAGCTCTGCAACTTGTCCAAGTCTCTCTGCAAACTATAACACCCTCTTCACTATCTACCACTCCTCCGACTTTGGTGTCATCCGCAAATTTACTAATCCATCCTTCAATACCCCCATCCAGATCATTTATAAAAATTACAAACAGCAGGGGCCCCAAAACAGATCCCTGAGGTACACCACTTGTAACCGAACTCCATGATGAATAATTCCCATCAACCACCACCCTCTGTCTTCTATCAGCTAGCCAATTCCTAATCCAATTAGCTAAATCACCCCTCAATCCCATACATCTGCATTTTCTGCACAAGCCTTCCATGGGGCACCTTATCGAACGCCTTACTAAAGTCCATATATACCACATCAACTGCCTTACCCCCATCCACCTCTTTGGTCACTTTTTCAAAAAAACTCAATAAGGTTAGTAAGGCACGACCTACCCTTCACAAAACCATGCTGACTATCTCCAATCAATTCATTTCTCTCTAAATGACTATAAATCCTATCCCTAATAATTCTTTTCAAAACTTTGCCCACAACAGAAGTAAGACTCACCGCTCTATGATTCCCAGGATAGTCTCTATTCCCCTTCTTGAACAATGGGACAACATTCGCTATCCTCCAGTCTTCCGGCACTATACCTGTAACCAACGACGACCTGAAGATCAGAGCCAAAGGCTCTGCAATCACCTCTCTTGCCTCCCAGAGAATCCTAGGGTAAATCCCGTCTAGCCCAGGGGACTTATCTATTTTCAAACCCTCAAGAATATCTAACACCTCCTCCTTATCTACTTCAATACTTTCCAGTTAGGGAGGAAGGGTTGGGGGAGGGAGGAAGGGTTGGGGAAAAGGAGGGAGGGTTGAGGGCTGGAAACTCCCCAGCTCCAAGCATTGTGCTGAGCTGACTTAGTCATACAAGACAGTCCATGGGTTCATAGTGCAGTGCTGTCCATGAGGACCAGCTTGGCATACAGATGAAAGCAGGAACCATTCTGCACTGGCAGAGTGGTGAACAGCATACTAGGAGCAGTGCAGCTCTATGGCACAATGTTTGCATTCACTGCAAAGTTTCTGGTGAACTGAGGATCACCTTGCGCGCACTAATCTGGTTTGACATCAACTGATGTGAAGGCCTTAATTACCCTTGTGCAGCTGGTGGTGAGTCACCTCTGTGAACTGCAGCAGCCCATGTGATTCACATGAACCTACAGGACTGCAGGAAAAGAAGAAGGGATTAGACGTAGAACATTTTCACTGTCCTTTCAATGTTATTAAGTCAGGATTATATGTGGCATGGTGTGGAAATTACAAATAATGATTATCCATTGCCCTTTTAGGGGTAAAAGGAGGTGTTTTGAAGATGCAGTCAGAGAAAACCTGGCAAGCTACTGCAGGTCATCTTGTAAGTAGTAAGCAAAATGCATTAATGATGGAGGGAGTGAATAATTAAAGTGATGCTGATCAATTAGGTTGTTTTGCTCTGGATGGTCTCAAGCTTGTTGAGTATTGTTGGACACACATTCATCCAGGCAAGTAGGGAGTATTCCATCACATTCCTGACTTGTGCCTTGTGGAAGGATTTGCAGAACTAGTCATTCATCATAGAATTCACAACTTCTGATCTGCTCTATGTTCCAGTTAAGTTTCTGGTTGATGACAATCAGTGACCAACTCTATCGTCAGTATTTTTCACATTCTCTCTTGCAACAGATACTCTTAAAGACCATAAGGTATGGAAGCAGAAGTACACCATTCAGCCCATCTGCTCCAGCATTCAATGTGATCATGATTGATTTGATGTAATCGTCAACTTAACATTCTTGCCTTATCCCCATAATCCTTGATTTCATTATTGGATTAAAAATCTGCAATCTTGAACGTAACAACCCAGCTTTTACGATGCTCTGCAGTAAAGAATTCTACAGATTCACTACCCTCAGAAGAAATTCCACCTCATCTCTATCTTAAATGGGCAATTCTTCATTCTGAAAATATGCCCTCTGATCCTAGGATCTCCCACAAGGGGAAACAAAATCTCATCATCTACCCTGACAAACCCACTGTTCACTTGCCAAGCCATTCGAGGCTGGGTGTTAAGAAACTGACGGAAAATGGCATATCTAATTTGACTTGGCAAATTGGCGAAACTCCTCAGCTGTAAATGTTGTGTCATTTTCAAACACTATGACCTCTAGGATGCCATAGATGGAAAAGATCTGCTGCAATCTGTCGGTGGTGGCTGTGACTATTGTAGACTTCATTAGCTGGACACCTAACCATTTAAATGTGCATCAACCAGGATGAAGGTAAGTCCCATGAACAGTCCAGTGAAGTCTGTGCAATCGAGACCATGGTCCACCAGACCACTCCCACAGGTGCATATTTTCTGGTGGCAGCAATGACTGCTGGGTTTGACAACCCAGGCAGTGACTGACCATTCTTTCAATCCCCTTTTTGATGCAGGCCTTCAAACAACTTCTTCATCCTACTTTATCCATGGGTGCATCATGCAGCTCCTGTATTAAAAGCCATTGCCCCTGGGATGGCACTATAACACGAGCCCTCACAATAACACACTATCCTCTCAGGTTGGGCGGAATTTTTCCATCCCACTTGCTGCAGGAATCATTGTGGGCGGGACAGAAAATCTGGAGGACCATGTGAAAGTTCATTGAACTCAGGCATGAATTTCCAGTCTTGCAATGTGCTTGGCTGGAAAGTCCTACCCATTATCTCTATCCAGTGCTATAGGTAGGGTCAGATGTGATCTGATTTATCAGAGCACCAACCTTGTAAAACCACCCTATTAACATTTGAAAGCACTGGATCCCTCTCAGTCCAGGCTTTTGAGTAAGAACAAAGAACAGCACAGCACAGCAAACAGGCCCTTTGGCCCTCCAAGCCTGCGCCGCTCATGTATCCAACTATACCAAACATTTGTATCCTTCCCATTTGATGGGCAACACAACAGCTCAGTGACTATCGCTGTGCTCTGCAGATACATGGATTTGGGCCTGTGTCTGTGGGAGTTTGCATGGCTTTTCTCCAGGTGCTCTGGTTTCCTCACACATCCCAAAGATGTGCTCTTAGGCTAATTGGCAAAACAAATTCTCCCTAAATTGTCTCAAATTTGGTTTTTAATCCATAGATCTATAAACAAGGACAGGGATCGCGGGTAGAGATGGGAACCATCGGGGTGGCAGCACGGGCTCGTTGGGCTGAAGGGCCTGTTTCCGTGCTGTTTTGTTCTTTGTTCTTTGTTCTTTGTCCATTCCCAGTCTGTTCATGTGGCTATCCAGGTAAGTCTTAAACAATCCCAGTTGTCAGCCTCCACCACCCTGCTTGGCAGTGCATTCCAGGCCCTCTCCACCTTCTGTGTAAAATACATCCCTCTCAGTAGCCGAGACTGACAATGTCTCTAGCAGGACCTACACTATATCTTGTAGTACAGGCAGTGACAGTACCATTTGTGGCAGAGGGAGGTGGCTATTTGCGTTCTTGGTCTGTACTGGAAGGAATAGCTGAGCGTAGGCAACAACAAAACTCTTCTCTGTACCCTCATAGAGGCAATCACTGGCACAGGCTTATTCTCTCAGAATAATCCTGACAGTGCTTGTGATCGGACACAATAGTGAAGTGCATTCCATACATATTGATGACACTTCACTGAACAGATTACCACAAGGTTCTCCTTGTCAGTTTGAGAATATTTCTTCTCAGCATTGGATAAGGTTTTTGATGCAAATCCCTTGGGTCTCTGTCTCCCATGACATCTTGTAGAAAAGGACTGTTCCCACTCTATATGGTGATGCATGACAGGTTACTGCCAACCATTTGGTTGGATTAAAATGTGCAAGTAGTGTTGACGACTATAAGTTTGAGTTACTTTAGCAAACAACTATTTTGCACCTCTCCTCATTTAGTATCACAGAAAGTCAGAGATTTACAGCATGGAAACAAACTCTTCTGCCCAACTTGTCCATGCCAACCAGGTTTCCACAACTGAATTAGTCCCATTTGCCCTTGTTTGGCCCATACCCCTCTAAACCTTTTCTATAAATGTAAGATGTTTCATTTAAATGTTGTAATTGTACTCACCTCTGTCACCACATCGCACAGCTCATTCCATAAATGCACCAACCTTTGTGAAAAAGTTGCCCATTGGTTTCTTTTAAATCTTACCTTTCTCATCTTAAACCTATGTCCTTTAGTTCTGTACACCTCTACTTGGAGAAAAGATCTTGCCAATTCACCTTATCTATACTCCTTATGATTTTATAATCCATTATATTGTCACCCCTCATCTTCATCCAGGGAAAAATTTCTCAGCCTATCAAGCCTCCCATAGAATCAGAGAATCCTACAGTGCAGCAGAAGTCCATTCAGCCCATTGAGTCTGCACCAACCACAATTCCAGGCTTTATCCCCATAACCCTATGCATTTACCCTAGCTAATCCCTTGACATTAAGGGGCAAGTTAGCATGGCCAATCCACCTAATCTATACATCTTTGGACTGCGGGTAGAAACCAGAGCACCCAGAGGCAACCCAGGCAGACACAGGGAGAATGTGCAAACATCACACATTCAGTGGCCCAAAACAGGAATCGAATGCAGGTCCCTGGCATTGAGACAGCAGTGCTAACCATTTGTGTGTCACCGTGCCACCCTCCTTTTAATTCAAACTTTCCAGTTCTGTAATATCCTTGTAAATCTTTTTTCTGCCCTTTCCAGTTTAATAACATCCTTCCTATAGCAGAGTGACCAGAATTGCAGACAGTACTCCAAATGTGAACTTACCAATATTTTGTACAGTTTTAACGAACTCCTGTATTCAATGCTCTCATTGATGAAGGCAAGTATGCCAAATGTCTTCTTCATCACCTTGTCTATCTGTGATGCTACTTTCAAGGAACTGTGTATCTGCACTCTTGGATTTCTCTGTTTGACAACACTCACCAGGGCCCGATCATTAATTGTGTAAGTGTTGCTCTAGTTTGTCTTAACAAATTGCAAAATCTAACACTGAGTTGAATTAAACACAATCTGTCATACCATGGCCCACTAGCCCAGGATTCTGTTGTAGTCTTAGACAAGGTTCATCATTGTCCACTACAGCACCAATCTTGGTGTCATCTGCAAACTTGCTAACAGTTCCTCCTATATTCTCATCCAAATTGTTCCCATAAATGACAAACAGGGGGCCCAGCAGCATACCATTAGTCACAGGCCACTAGTGTGAAAAACAACTTTCTACCACCACCCTCTGTTTCCTACCGGCAAATCAATTTTGCATCTAATTGGTTTGTTCTTTTTGGATCCCATATGATCTAACTTTGCTGACCAGTCTACTAGGCAGTACCTTGTCAAAGGTCTTGCTAAAATCCATGTAGACAATGGCTACCAAACTGCATTCATCTGTTTTCTCAGTCAGCCTTTCGATACATTCTATCAAATTTATAACATATGATTTTCCACGCACAAGCCATGCTGACTATCCTTAATCAGTCCTTGCCTATCCAAGTAACTATGGATCTTTTCTCTCAGAACCCCCTCCAACAATGTACCCACCACTGATGTTCGACTCACCAGTCTGTAGTTCCTGCTGCCTTTTTTAAATAATGGCATAACATTTGCCTCCCTTCAGTGTTCCAGCACAATCTCTATCATTGATGCTTCTTTAGAAGTTGATGTAATAAGGCTAGAGTTGTGGAATCTCTCATGATGGTTGACCATCTGTAGGAAAAATTCATCTCCTTACACTCCGAGGCTGTGATACTTCTTTGGCTTTCACTTTGTCCTTCAGGGATGCAAATCCTTGAAGCTGAACTATGTAACCCCCAACCACCTCAAAAGTGCATTTCATACATTTTAAGCAGATGCCTGCATCTTTAAATCCTTTTAGAACCTCTTCCAAATTTTTCCTGTGTTTCTCAAGGATGTGTTTCTGCACCATTCAAATATATCACCACTTCAGGGATTCCCTGCGATGAGCTTTCTATAGTACTCTGGAAAATGATGAAATGACAAGCAAGTGTGCAGATATATCTCTTTCTGGGTGTTAATGATGACCAAACTTTGGAAGGCTTCATCCAACTCCAGCTGCTGGTATGCATGTCTAAAATCTAACTTGGTGTACTTAGGGCCCCCTGCTATTTTTGCATAGAGATTCTCTATTCATTGGTTGGAGTGTTGATCTATCTGGGTTCCTCAGTTCAGTTAATTTGTAGCCACCATAGATTCTCACAGTACAATCTGGCATCAACATAAGGATAATGGGTGCAGCCCATTCAGAAAACTGTCTGGTTTTATGACACCCAAGCCTTCCAATCTATTCAACTCCACTTCCACTTTATGATGAAGTGCATAAAGTATTGTGTGCGCTTGAAAGAATTTAGATGTGGCATCAGAATTCAAATAAATTTGAGTTTAGGCCCTTTTTTATTCTACCCAGTTCTTTTTGCAAAATGAGTATCTGCACAGGAACTTTTGAAAACCTCCTTGAACGTTCAATATCTCCAGCCAGTCGAATGTTATGTTTCAGCCAATCTTAACCCATCAGACAAGATTTGAGATGCTCAACCATTTGAACTGGTAGCTGTGCTGTCTGGTTCCTATTGCTCCAACTGACCCTGTTGCTTTCAGCATCTCTCCCATCAATTTAAAAAAAAGCTTCTGAACAATTCAAGTGTTGCAGACCTTTCTAGAAGTATTTGAATGCATATTCGCATTTGGCTGTGGCTGCGGTTCCAGTGCCGACCTTCATGTTCAGGAGTCTGCTGTTGACCATCGGGACTACCTTGATAAGTTGCACCTTGTTGAGTTGGATCTGGTTTACAAGTCCTGGATCCCTTCTTGGTTCCTCAGTTGGTTTAACAGTATTACCTGAACCATTTTTTTTGTGTGTTCTGTTCTGCCTGGTTTACTTTACATCAAGCCTTTTTGCAGTGAAAACTTTTACACTGGCAAGTTTCCCGAGAATGCTCTCCACCTCATCAAAAACATGTTTTCATCCCTAGTGCTGCTCTAATCTTCTCCTGCTCTGCTGCATCCTCCCTCAGGCTGATACTTGCTGCAGCCGTTTTCTGCTACAGAAGGTTCACCTCACAGGGCACACCTTGTAATTCATTTACTCCCTGCTGAGCATATTCGATTGCCAGGGCCATCCCTACAGCACTCTCCAACGAAATTTTAATTTAACTAGCAGCTTCTTTTTTTGTACTGTGGGACTGTTGATCCCACAGACTAAAAGATCTTATAATATCTCTCCAAAGCTGAGCTGAATTTGCAGTGCTCTGCTAATCCCCTCAATCTGGCCATGAACCCAGATGGTGTCCCCGGCTCCTTTATGGTAGAATGAAACTTGTACCTCAACATGATGTTTGAAGATCGGCTGTTAAAATGATCTCTGACCAGTCCCACTATTTGATCAAAAGATTTCATGTCCAAAACATTAGATGATGTTAGCCTCCTCATTAGACTGTAAGTTTGTGGGTTACACTCTGAGTAACATCATCTTTTGTTTTTCCTCTGTGACCTCGTTAGCCATAAAGAAATAACGCCATCTTTCAGTATATTGCCCCCTGCTCTCAAGTTCCAGGTCAAATAACTCTATTTTCCTGATTAAATACATCTTTACTTGTTTCTTCTTAGCTTAATTGAATATCTTCCTACCCCTCTAACTGTGCACTTTGATCTCCTGATGACTGATATAGTTTTTCCACATAGCCAGTGTGGTAACTGGAGGTACCTTAATGTGACTCCAATGAAAAAAGATTTATTAAACTAATAACTCTCTATATAAGGTTCTAACAGAACATATGCAAAAGTCCAATCTCTTCTCCCTGACTCCAACTGAAGGTCCTTTCTGTTCCAGGACATATGTTCTCACTCCTGATTCATCCAGCAGCTGCTCCATAGGGTCTAGCTGACCCCAATGCCCACAAAGGATTGCACTCTGAAGGGGCCATTCACATCATTCATGGAAGAGACAAAACACAACACTATCATCCATTATCAGCACTGCTGATTTGACTCACAAAACACCTTAACAGTCAACCAGACCAAATGGAAATTTGTAACACTCGTGATTAAAGAGTTGGCTTTACATCTCATTGTTACCAACTTTTATTTTAATTACAAATTTGTTCCCAAGTACGCAGAGATCACAGAGCATCTTTGGAAGCCAATCCCCACAGACACAGGGTGAGAATGGAAACTCTCCGAATAAACAGTAATTGACATGTGAACGGTAAAAGTAGCATCAATTGTTCCTGATGCATTTCAATCCATGTGTGGAAACATATGTTAGGAAATGCAATTGAAGCTATAACCTCATAGTTTATTGGAGACAGCAATCACTCATGTATCACACTCATTGTCACAATCAAAACACAAATATTCTATTGGAGAGTAGAAAACACTTGTGATTCACCTGTGAGCATTGACATATGCATCTAATACTTGAAAGATCACTCTCCGCACCAAGCACTGACTACATTGTTAACCACATTAGGATTTGGTCATTGCCTTCCACACCTCTATAGATGATTTTCATCAGTATAACTTCAAAGTTAAGTATCTCATTGGTTCAAGTAGCCAGTAGCTGTCAAGCTTAGCCATGCTACTATCATAGCATGTAATTGTAAGTCAGTAGTAGTGAAGTAATAGAGGTCAGTAATAGTGAAGCATCTTGCAATGGCGAAGCCAAAGCAATAATAATGATATTGCATGTGACTGTAAATCTTGTTATGTAGAAAGAGTAGAAGTTAGAACTTATGACAAAGAGCATATTGCAGAATGTAAGCCAGTCCTTCAAAATTGAGTGGCTTCATGAAATAGAGGAGGAACTGATGCTGTACTACAGACTATTACAATACAAAATAGGCCATGAGTTGTTTCCAGTGAGTTTATGGAGTTCCTAACAAGTTACAAATTCAGCAGCATCTGATGCCATGTTCGAACCCACTTTTGAATGGTGACATGGAATTATTCAACAGGGTGATAAAGAATAGTCTGAAAGCTCTTAATGATGCAGCTCTATAAGACTCTTGTCAGACCCCAGTTGGAGTATTGTGCACAGTTCTGGTCGCCTCATTATAGGAAGGATGTAGAGGCTATTGAGAGAGTTCAGAGGAGATTTACAAGGATGCTGCCTGGATTGGGAGGCAGGCCTTATGAAGATAGGTTGAGGGAGCTGGGACTCTTCTCACTGGAGAGACGTAGGTTGAGAGGCTACCTGATAGAGGTTTATAAAATGTTGAGAGGAATAGATAGGGTGGACTCTCAGAGACTATTTCCCCGAGCTGAAATGGTCACTACGAGAGGACACAGATTTAAGGTGCAGGGAAGCAAATACAAAGGAGATGTCAGGGGTTGGTTTTTCACTCAGAGGGTGGTGAGTGAATGGAACCGACTGCCGTCAGAGGTTGTTAAGGCAAACTCACTGGGGTCTTTTGAGAGACTTCTGGATGAGTATATGGAAACGAATAGGATAGGGGGTTATAGATAGGTCTGTGGATTGGTAGATGTGATCGGTGCAACTCGTGGGCCGAAGGGCCTGTTTGTGCTGTATTGTTCTATGTTCTATGTTCTATGTTCTACGATGTCAGAGAAAAACATTTGAGCAATCCATTCACATCCTAATCTGTACATATTGACCCATTCCACAATCTCTGACCTATACTAGGTCATAACTTTCACATGCATTGACCATTGTAAAGCTATCATTGCCAGTCAATGAGAATGTCGGAGTAAACTTAGGTGAAATCACAAAGACACGATAAGGCAAAAGCATATTTTGACAGTGAATAGGTGATGATCTGAAGTTGGAGATTGAATATGCATCAAAGACCCAAAGTACCACACAAACTTGGATCATCTCTGTTTTGCATATTTAAAGACTTCCTTAAAATTATAAAAAAGACGATGTTTTCTAGTTGTAACTAGATTTGATGTGGAGTTGCCAATGTTAGACTGGGATAGACACACTAAATAGTCTTACAATCCAGATTAAAGTCCAACAGATTTATTTGGTAGCACAAGCTTTTGGAGCTTTGCCCCTTCATTAGGTAAATGAAGAGTCGGTTCACAAATAGGGCATATATAGACAAACTCAATTACAAGATAATGGTTGGAATGCGAGTCTTAACAAGTAATCAAGTCTTAAAGGTACGGACAATGTTAGTGGGGAGAGCATTAAGCACAGGTTAAAGAGATGTGACTTGTCTCCAGACAGGACAGTTAGTGAGATTTTGCAAGCCCAGGCAAGTTGTAGAGGTTACAGATAATGTGACATGAACCCAAGATCTGGTTGAGGTTGTCCTAGTGTGCAGAACTTGGCTATCAGTTTCTGCTCAGCAATTCTGCATTGTTATGTATCGTGAAGGCTGCCTTGAAGAACGCTTACCCAAAGATCAGAGGTCAAATACCCCGACTGTTGAAGTGTTCCCCAACAGCAAGGAAACACTCCTGCCTGGTGATTGTCGAGCAGTGTCCATTCATCTGTTGTCATAGCATCTGCATGGTCTCCCCAATGTACCATGCCTTGGGACTTTCTTTTCTGCAGCATATCAGGTAGACAATGTTGACCAAGTCACAAGAGTATGTATCGTGTACTTGGTGGATGGTGTTCTCATGTGAGATGGTGGCATCAGTATCAATAATTTAGCCCATCTTGCAGAGATTGCTGTGGCAGGTGTCATGCTCACTGTTCTCCTGAAGACTGGGTAATTTGGTGCGTACAATAGTCTGTTTGAGGTTGCTTGGTTGTTTGAAGGCAAGAAGTGGGGATATGGGGATGACCTTGGCGAGATGTTCGTCATTCATCATATTGAAGCTCCTGTCCTAGGTGGAGATAATTCACACTTCTTTAACCTGTGCTTAACCCTCTCTCCACTCACATTGTCTGCACCTGTAAAGACTTAATTATCTGTTAAGACTCACATTCTAACCATAATCTTGTAATTGAGTTTTTGTTTATATATGCCCTGTTTGTGAACCAAATCCTTCACTCACCTGATGAAGGGGCAAAGCTTTGAAAGCTCGTGCTACCAAATAAACTTGTTGGACTTTAACCTGGGGTTTTGAGACTACTTACTATAACTAGATTGTAAGGGAAAAGGAAACTACATTGGGTATGCATCTTTGAGAGCAATTTCACGGAATACTCTGTCGATTGCCCCAGTTCTAGAAGCCAAGTAGTTTTCCTTCCATACAGTAAGAATACTCAAGCAGATTCTACATTAAACTGGTAATCCTACTGTGCATCTGAAGGTGAAACTTTACCCAGCAGCTTGCAGTCTCCATTAGCAGAACCTCTCAGAAAGTAGGGTGCTTGCTATCCATAGTTTTAAAATGTTATAGTCAGTTCACACCTGAATGTGCACTACCAATGCAAGAAGATCCCACAGCATGGAAGTTACACCATCTGGTTATGGCATTGGCAGTTTCAGATTGTACTCAATTTCACAATATGGGGGAAATGTAACATTCAATAATCCAAATAATAATTAAGCAGAACAAATAATGGCACAGACTTTATTGAAAGGTAAACAGCATGTGAAGAATAGCTGCTGTTATTAAGGTGCAAATTGGCCAGCACATTTGAGGATGAAGAGATGAGCTGAGAGTTGAGAATGTGCTGTTCAATTATTCCACTCCATTACTTGTTTTGTACAAACAACATCCCCTCCTAAGTTATCCCATCATTTTTTAGAACATACAGAATTTTCAAATTAACTGCCAAATAAACTCAGCACAGAAAGTTAAAACAAGTAACTAATGACTACACTAATAGTACCTTATTAACAACGTGACATTTTTAATGACTTTTTGGCCCCACAATTGAAGGTTTTAAACTACAGGATAGAATTTTATCGAAAGAGATCCACTTGCAGCTGGGTGGGAGGATGGCAGCAGGTTGAGGACTTTTTTGTTTCAGGAATGCGCTTTGCCATGGAAGTTTAACCCAGTTACATTAACATCCCGTTCCTGGGCTTCCTAAGCAAACATAGTGCAGACAATTGCATCTATCAATGGAAAGGTCTGTATTTAAAGAGATCCCAGCAGGGGTCGGAGTAGCTGCATCTAACATTCCATATGAAGGCAGAGGAAAAACTAATGGCACAAACTTTTAATTCATTCATGGGACATGGGTGTCACTGGCTGGCCAGTGTTTATTGCCCATCCTTAGTTGCCCTTGATTGATAAAACTGAGTGAGTTATTAGGCCATTTCAGAGGGCAGTTGAGAGTCAAGCACATTGCTATGGTTCTGGAATCACATGTAGGCCAGACCAGGTAAGAACAGCAGATTTCCTTTTTTTCTGACAATCAATAATGGTTTTGTAGTCATCAGTAGATTCTTAATTCCAGAAATTTTTTTTTTGTTGAATTCAAATTCCATTATCTGTTATGGTGGGATTCAAACCCAGGTCCCCACAACATAAACCAAGTTTTTGGGTTAATAATGTCTCTAATGTCCTTTAGGGTAGTAAATTTACCATCCTTATGTGATCTGACCTACATGTGACTCCAGAGCCACAGCGATGTAGCTGTCTCTTAACTGTCGTCAGGCAACGAGGGATGGACAATAAATGCTGGCCAATCAGCGATGCCCATGTCCCATGAACGAATAAAAAAGAATAGTCTTGCAATAATACTCCTAGGCCATCACTTCCCCACATCCCCAGGAAGACACAGGAATGCGATTTCCCTTTCTTTGATTCTTACATGAAAGTAATATTGTAAGTAGTAACAGCCAGCAGGGAAATATTTCTTGTGGTTATGAGAAAGAAAGCAACCACGTAGATTACATAGAAATGGCTGATCATTGCTTAGATAGTAAAGGGCAGGAGTAACTGGATACAATGCCACAAGATGTTCTATGTTCTATGTTCTAAGAGATGTAAAAAGCAGGAAAAGTCAGTAGCATGGTATTTGGTGTCAGCTCCACAATCAGATTTCTGCTGCACAATATTTTTCAGACCAACACACTTCAGCATTCTCATTCATTCCTCTCTTCTCCAGCACCTCCTGTACACCCCTTTTTAACATTCATTCACCATCTGAGGGCTATCTCTCACCCTGTGGCTACCCACCACAAATATTCTCATTCTATCCTCAGCACATGTTCCACTTCTCACACTCAGAACTCCCTGCTTCCTCTCCCTGACAAGAAAACATAAAACTCCAGGGAAAAGCAGAGAATTAACTTTTAGTCATTGCCACATTGATAGTTTTGAAGGAACAGGCTCCAGGCATCGCTAGGGTCGCACAGTCTGAGTGTCAATGACACAAAAATGGGGGAATCTCAAATAGATGGCTAAGTATTAGTTTTCAAAGTTGATTTATTATTGTTGCAAGTAGACTTACTTTAATGCTGCAATGAAGTTACTGTGAAAATCCCTTAGTCACCACACTCCACCGCCCATTCTGATGCACTGAGAGAGAATTTAGCACAGCCAATGCACTGAACCAGCACATCTTTCAGGCTCTGGGAGGAAACCGGAGCACACAGAGGAAACTCACACAGACAGTGACCTAAGCCAGGAATCAAATCCAGGTCCTTGGCACTGTGAGGCAACAGTGCTAACCATTGTGTCATCATTAACAATCATGCTGAATTGATGTCATTATTGAAATGTCATGGGATTGGATTTTATGTCCACGAATTGGGCATGGCTGTACTATCTCTCACTCAATTTCATCAATTTTATGTTGCCCGCTGCCTTTCCCTAGCTTCAGATGTGAAAACATTTGGGTGTGCCTTACAGCAACTGCACAAAGGTAGCCAAGAGTGGAAGGAAACGTTGGCCACTGGAAATGTGATTGTTGGTGTAGTAACAGTGGCACAGAGGTTAGCACTGCTGCCTCACAGCTCCAGGACTTGATTCAATTCCTGGCTTGGTTTACTATCTGTGTGGAGTTTGCACATTCTTCCCGTGTCTTTTTTCTCCATGCTCGGTTTCCTCCCACAGTCCAAAGATGTGTGAGTTAGGTTGATTGGCCATGGTAAATTGCCCCTAATGTCCCAGGATGTGTGGGGTTGGGGATATAGGGCCTGGGATGGGATTGTTGTTGGTTCAGACTTAATGGCTGAATGACCTCCTTCTTCATTACCAAGTTTCTATGAACTAGTAATTCAGTGACCTACGGTAAAATGTATTTGTTTTACCTACAGGTACTTTGGTCCACCTTGTTGTTTAACAAAGGGCATACACGTGATGAGTCGTGAGAGGGCTGCTCTTGGATTTTTCGATAGTATCCTACTGCTTCACGTTGTTAGTGTATGCTTGACCTGGACCATTTGATGAGCAACACGACAGCTCAGTGACTATCGCTGTGCTGTGCAGATACATGGATTTGGGCCTGTGTCTGTGGGAGTTTGTGCACTCTTCCCATGCTTGTGTGGGTTTTCTTTGGGTGCTCTGGTTTCCTCCCACATCCCAAAGATGTGCTCTTAGGCTAATTGGCAGAACAAATTTTCCCTACATTGTCTCAAATTTGGTTCCAATGCATAGATCTATAAACATAGACAGGGATCATGGGTAGAAATGGGAACATTGAGGTGGCAGCGTGGGCTAGTTGGGCCAAAGGGCCTGTTTCCCGTGCTGTTTTGTTCTTTGTTCTTTGTAAAACTCTGGGGACTGAGGTTCGAATCCCACCATGGCAAGCGGTAGAATTTGTATTCTACAGAATTTTTGTTTTAAGAGTCAAACGGTAACACCAAATCATTAGTGATTGTCATAAAAACCCAACATGTTCACTAAAGTCTTTTTAGAGAAAGAAATCTGCCAACTTTACCTGGTCTGGCATATATGCGACAGTGTGGTTGAATCTGAAATGGTTGAGTAAGGCATTCAGTTCAAGGGCAGCTAGTGATAGGAAACAAATGCTGGTCTACCCAATAATGCCTACATTCCATGAATGAATAAGGGCAAGTTGCAGTATTGGTGTGTTTTTTTTAACATCATTATTTTTATCTTTTTGACATCTTAATAAAAAATAAAAACAGATTCTGACAGCTGGGGCCTTTACCAGACTGACTCAATGTTTTCAGCATTAGGAACTATTCAACAAATTTAGGAATCACATGATCAGTTGTAAGTGAAGTTCTAAGGAATGAGAAGACTTAATTAAAGCAAAACACCACCTCAGGCATTAAAATAAACTTCAATGTATGTTGAGTCTCATTCCTTCAAATGTTATTGAAGGTTTTTACAACAATATAAATATTGGATTATTTTGGACCATATCTTTCTGTCTCTTCTATCTCTCTTCTTAATCCTACCTTTCTTTCCATCTCTTTATGTTGCTTTATGTACATAATTGTAACTTGATTAAATATTCTAATTGATGCTTTGGATTAAATTTCACTAGCCTTTCGAGGACAGGCTGTGAGGTAGGAAGGTTGACAGAATAATCTGGAAAGGCCAAGCAGTATATCCATGATCTTCCTACTGTCATTATTATTATTATTTTCTCAGTAGTGGGAAAGCGGGCAGACAGCCACTGTACCAGGAGTTCACTGAGTGACAGATTAAGAGCTTCTTTCCATATCTGCTAGCATTTTACAGTGGCAGGGAAGCCCTTTACTGCGTGGGGAAACTATTCTGTGAAACACTGCAACAATCTGGCTGGCTCTCAGCATGTTGGGGTCTCCTCTTGCAGTACTGTTTAGCCCATGGAGTAATGGTTGACACTGCAATGATAATATCAACTGTAACCATCTATTCCTCACTGTGGCCTGCTTGACTGGGCCTGGTTCCCACAGACTCCACCTATGTGATGCAGAGGGTGCACAGTCATCAACACACCTTCATCCTCAGGCTACAATCCCAGTTGTGCCCCCTGGAATAGCACCCCTAGGGGCTAATTTTTGGTTGTCATTGGCAAAATACTACCCAGAAGCCCTGTTGTCTGTGTAAGATCCAGTTTTCATAGGCAAGCACTGCAAATCTCTGAGTTTTCTTCAGTGTGATTGGATGATGAGACACACTAAAACTTGCCCTGGTCATAGTGATCTCAAAGCCCCAGAATGGGGTTAGGTGTACACACAGTAAGGCGCAACTTTAGTAGTTGTATTTTCTGAGATGTTGCATGTATGAAAAGGAGTGCACAACTGAATGCCTAATCCTTAGCCATACTGGAGGTTTGCTTAATTTAACCATCCATACATTTTGGGTTTTATGAGTTTAGTCAACTGCAGTTATAAAATTTCGAGAAGTAATAGAGGAACAGTACAGTGAGCAGAAACCTTGGTTTACTGATGAAGATCTGTTGATCATTGTCAGTCCTTTAAGAACAAGGAATATTTACTATGTACAGTGTAGAAGTGCAACCTAGAAAGTTGATAAGCTCCAAGTCTGCTTGACTCTCTTTATCATCTTGGTCTTAAATAGGAGTTAGAGAAGTTTGGGAAATATCCATAAGTATAGTCATCTGACCTAAAGAGTCATGTCAAAGTTTGAAATGAAAATGATATGAAGAAAGTTTAACCAATAGCCTTTGATGTGAATGGAGTTTGCAAATTCCCTCCTTGAGTGTGTGGGTTTCCTCCAGGTGCTCCGATTTCATCCCACAGTCCAAAGATGTGCAGGTTAGCTAGATTAGCCATGCTAAATTGCCCCTTACATAGAACATAGAACATAGAACATTACAGCACAGAACAGGCCCTTCGGCCTTCGATGTTGCGCCAACCAATATAAAAAGCAATGCCCCTCCAAACTAAACCATTCCCTTCTCTTCCATATACTTATCAACTAACCTCTTAAACGCCACCAAACTTGGCGCATCTACAACTGCTGCAGGCAGGGCATTCCACTCCCGAACCACCCTTTGGGTAAAGAACCTACCTCTGATATCCGTCCTATAACTATCACCCCTTAATTTAAAGCTGTGTCCCCTCGTGCTAGCTTTCTCCATCCTAGGAAAAAGGCTATCACTGTCCACCCTATCTAAACCTCTAATCACCTTATATGTTTCGATAAGGTCTCCTCTTAGCAGCCTCCTTTCTAACGAAAACAACCTCAAATCCCTCAGCCTCTCCTCATAAGACCTGCCCTCCATACCAGGAAACATCCTGGTAAACCTCCTCTGTACCCTCTCCAATGCCTCCACATCTTTCTTATAATGTGGGGACCAGAACTGCACACAATACTCCAAGTGCGGCCGCACTAGAGTTTGGTACAGTTGCAACATGACGTTGCGGCTCCGAAATTCAATCCCCCTACCAATAAAAGCCAAGACTCCATATGCCTTCTTAACAACCTTCTCGACTTGACTGCCTACTTTCAGGGATCTATGCACATACACACCAAGATCACATTACACATTACTGTTTAGGAATGTGTAGGTTGGGACCTTAGCCATAATAAATGCGTGCTGATAGAGTGGTAAAATATTCTTTAGGGGAGTCAGGGCAGACTTGATAGGCTGAATGACCACCTTTTACATTGTTAGGATAATATTGATGTATAGAAAGGAAATTAGAGGTATTGGTACTGTTTACTGCAGTATCTTAGCACACATAAACCAAATTAATCTTCATGATTAGACAAAAAAGAATAACGAAGGTGGTTGAGAAGTAGGCAGTTAAGTTGCTAGGTTAAAAAAACATTTGAAGAAATGCTGTATAGTGACTATAGTTATTTACACATACAGCTGGCTATTGTACTGTGTCCAGCTAGTTATCAAACATTCCTCATTTTACAATCAGCTATACTTAATAAAGAACAAAGAACAAAACAGCACGGGAAACAGGCCCTTTGGCCCAACAAGCCCGCGCCTCTACCTCGATGTTCCCATTTCTACCCATGATCCCTGTCATCCCTGTCTATGTTTATAGATCTATGCATCAGAACCAAATTTGAGACAATTTAGGGAGAATTTGTTTTGCCAATTAGCCTAAGAGCACATCTTTGGGATGTGGGAGGAAACCGGAGCACCCGGAGAAAACCCACACAAGCACGTGGAGAATGCGCAAACTCCCACAGACACAGACCCAAATCCATGTATCTGCACAGCACAATGATAGTCACTGAGCTGTCGTGTTGTCCATCAAATGGTCCAGGTCAAGCGTAACTAATGACGTGAAGCACTAGGCTACTCTCAAAAAATCCAAGAGCAGCCTCTCACTTAAATGCACAACACAAACTATCTCTTTTTAATCTTTTTTAAGGGAACCTCAGCAAACCAAAATGCTCATCTGCTTTGATGAAGCTAGAATGAGAGCTTTTGAATGGAAGCCATCATCCAGAATGAGTAATGCACAGCCAGGTATGACATCTTCAGCTGTGCTTCATACTACCTTTAGAACCAGAGCCAGTAAGGATGTAAGGTGGCAGGCAAACATAAAATAATTTTCACTTTTTCATTTAATTTGTGTTTAACAAATAAAGCAGTCATTAAAGCAGTTTATCTGTGATAAAGTACATCTTTCTCTCTCTCTCTCTCTCTCTCAAATACACTTAGACATTTAAGGAATGTGGCTGAGAAGTTAATGCATCAAATGTCTATGCATTCGCACACTTGGGAGGATGATTTAACCTACTACCATCAGGGGAAACTGATGGGATCAGAATAACTGTCTGTTTTACATTGAAAATGACAAAGTTAAACAAGGCAGGGCACAAACCTGATTGCAAAGTTAATCCCATCAATTTTGTTCTGTATATATGAGTTTAAAAGGACCTACTTGTTCTTGTGATAGTTTTAAATAGCAAAGGAGTTTCAGCTTCTTTGTGAAGTTTTATTTTTGGTCATAACTGCTTCATTGTCACTGTCTACATAGCACAGTATTCTTGTTAATTCCAATTCTTGCACATGAAAAAGTGACAATAAGATAGAAAAAGACATTAATGCAACTTTACTTTCATCCACAGAGAATCATTTCAGAAGCAAAATAATGCTTTTAAATAAAAATAATCACATTCACATTTTTCTGATATCTGCAGCTTTACAAATAAAAATTCTGATGATATTGCCAAGTCAAAAGCACTATCCGTCAGAGCTGTGAATATTCTCAGGCAGGCATCTGGCTCATTAAATTGCAAGCAATTGAACACCAAGAAACATGCAGACTTGTAAATGAATATGACTTCCAAAGCTGTAAAATCATCCAAAAAAGCTTGCAGATGGAGATATGCTACACTGGAGATATACTATGCTGAGATTCCTACATGTATTAAGAGCAATTTAAAGTAGATTTATCAAAAAATGTTGCAGATTTAGACAATTTATTTCTTGTTTCGAAGAATTGCACTGACACAATTCTTGTCACACTATTATGCCACCATGCCAGTGTGGTCCATGATTTTCTGCTCTATTAAATCAGAGGTGAAAGCATAATTCCTTTTAATACAAACATCAAATTGTGAGGTCATCCCTTTTATAGTGAACCTTTGTATTATTTGCCTACATGCCTTTGTAATGTAAAGGTGCTTGGCAAAAACAGGGAAAACATCAGATACTACCAACAATATAATGTATGGAGACTAAGAACAGTCTAGAGACAACTCTTTAGAAGCAGCCTATTGGCATGGTAGCAGCACCACATAAGAGTAAGCTGGCTCCTGTAAGTAGTTAAAGCTTAACAATTAAGGATTCATATTTTAATATAGAAGGCTCATTAATGAGGCACAACCGTATTGCAACATACATGTGACTTTAAATACGCTAATAGAGGAGGTGTGCTGAAGTGTTTTACCTACATTGAAACAATAGCATCCCTACAATACAGCAGAAGGCCATTTGTCCCATTGAGTCTGCACCAATTCTCCGAAAGAATATTTTACCCAGGCCAACACTTCTCTGCCCACCCCTGTAGCCCCATGCATTTGTCATGGCTAATCCACCTAACATGCCAAACCGGGAATAATGAGCAACTTCCACATAGGCAGTGACCCAAGGCTGGAATCACACCCTGGTCTCAGGTGCTGGGAGGAGTAGTGCCGACCACTGTGCGTCCCCCAAAGTATATATAATCCCAAAGTCAAGAGTTGTAAAGTTTGACAGTGCCATGGATACCATTTCACCTCAGAAACACTTGTGCCATTCAATTCTGGCACAGATCATGGTGGACACCATTCTAGGTAGGTTGTCATTAGGTTGTCATTTTAATGTTGTCATTAAAAGCTTGCATCATTTGATTATGCAGAGCAGACAGGTTCTGATGTCAATCAGTGTGTAATGCTAATTGGACTCTCTTGCGATCATCTTTAGCCTTGAAGTTCCACCTGACACACTCGCTTTAACATGCAAATTTTAAAATATGTTCAGCGGGAGAAAAGAAGCCCTCATCAAGACCAATGCTACTCAAACGGATTATCAACTCTCAGCTTAGTTGCTGAATAGTTTCTATTGGATATTACTGAGTTAGTTGAACTGTTAGGAATTTTTGATTCCCGTGGTAGCTGCTTTAGTTGCTGTCTCCCATGGCTAGCAGCACGACAGGGAGAATGGACAGAAGAGAACAAATTGCTCAAAGAACGAGGAGGAAGAAGGATAACAAGACTCTCCATAAAATACCACGAGCCTGAGGAACAATTCCCTTACTGATTCTCAGTGAAGAATAGTGCATGAGAGTGTTTCATTCAGGAGGTGCTCAACAAATCCTTGGTGTATCTGAGGCAGAGCTGCAACGTCAGAACAAGGCAAGAACAGCTTTGCCAGTGATTGCAAAGATGACCACAACCATCCTCTTCTTTATGTCAGCTTTGAAATAGGGGTCATCTTTAGTATTTCAATACTGTCCAGTAGTGAATAGCAGAGATCACTGGCATACTGTTTGTGATGATAGTGAGCCCACACACTCCCTCTGCAGGATCGGCGATGGGATCGCAAAACTCAGTGAAACCCACAAATCACAAATCTCGTCAAGGTCGTGATTTTTTTGATTTTCATTGTCCCTCACTGATGACATAATCGAGTTCGTGCCCACAAAGGGTAAGAATCTCACTTAATGTATTTTCCTAAATTTAAATGTCATTAACAGGCCTCCTTATAATGCAGTGATTCCCAGCCATGACATTACATTGTCAAGCTTTACAACAGGTTCATCCAGATGTGAACCTGTCAAGGGGATTCCTCCAGGGGTGTAAAGGCGATTATAGCCCTCAGAAGAGTAGGACATGGCCAGGCAGTGACCTGCAACTGCTGCCAACACTGCCCTCTGGCACAAGTCATGAATTTCTTAAGTATTCTTGGAGCTGCACTCATCCAAGTAATGGAAAGTAAGCTATCACACTCCTGACTTGTGCATTATAAATGGTGAACAGGCTTTGGGATATCATAAGGTGAATCACTTGTTTCAGAATTTCCAGTCTCTGGCTTGCTCTTGTTGCCTCAGTATTTATGTGACTCACTCAGTTGCCAATCCAATCAATGATAACCCCCAAGATTTTGTTGCTGGGGAATTCAGTGATAATGCCATTGAATGCCAAAAGGAGATGGCTAGATTCATTCTTTTTAGAATGAGTCATTGCCTGATACTGATGTAGCACAATCAACCATTTATTAGTCGAAGCCCAAATGTTGTCCTAAACTTTATTCTATGAAGAGTAGACTTCAACGTTATCTCAGAAGCTGCAAATATAACATAAGAACATAAAAAGTAGGAGCAGGAGTAGGCCATCTGGCACCTCCAGCATGCTCTGCCGTTCAATAAGATCATGGCTGATCTTTTTGTGGACTCAGCTCCACTTACCCGCCCACTCATCATAACCCTTAATTTCTTTACTGTTCAAAAATGTATCTTCTTTGCCTTAAAAACACTCAGTGAGGTAGCCTCAGCTGCTTCACTGGGCAGTGAATTCCACAGATTCACAACTCTTTGTGTGAAGAAGTTCCTCCTTGACTCAGCCCTAAATCTGCTTCCCCTTATTTTGAGGCTATGCTCCTAGCTCTGGTTAACAACATGGCATGATAGAAACTGAGCATTCTGTAATCAGACATGATTAGGGATATGGGGGTAGGGATTGGGTGGGATTGTGGTCGGTGCAGACACGATGGGCCGAAGGCCTCTTTTTGCACTGTAGGATTCTATGATTGATTATAGAACATAGAACACTACAGCACAAACAGACCCTTTGGCCTGCAAGTTGTGCCGATCATATCCATACCTACCAGGCCTTTCTATAACTCTCAATCCCATGTACTCATCTAGAAATCTCTTAAAAGACCCCAGCGAATTCGCCTCTACCACCACGACGGCAGCCAATTCCTTTCACTCACCACCCTCTGAGTGAAAAACTTAACCCTGATATCTCCTCTGTACCTAGTCCCTAGCACTTTAAACCTGTGTCCTCTCGTAGCGACCATTTCAGCCCTGAAAAATAGCCTCCGAGAATCCACCCTATCTATACCTCTCAACATTTCATAATTGAATAACATTCTCATTCCTGACCTTATGAAGGAAAGAAGGTCAATGATAAAGCAGCTGAAAATGATTGGACCTGCTACCTTAATCCCTTCTGGAGCTCCAGCAGTAACGTGCTGGGACTAAGATGATTGGCCACCAACAACTACACTAACTTCCTTTGTGCTGATGTGACAGTAAGCAGCAATGTGTTTTCCCTCAGATTCCCATTGACTTCAATTTGCTATCAGTTTTCACAATGCCAGTTAAATGCTGCCATGATGTTAAAAGCAATCATTCTTACCTGATTTCTAATTTCAGCCCTTTTCTCCAACACTGTAATGAGGTCAGGAGTGAAGTAACCATGGTGGATCCCAAACTGAGCACTGTGAGCAAGCTTGCTGACATTTGAGAGTGGACTGATGGGACAATAATTGTTGGAATTTGACTTTTCCTTTTTCTTGGTCTGAAAATAACTCAGCAGTTTTCCACTTTGTTGGGTGGATGCTGCAATTGTTCTCTGGGACTGAGTGACTGGAAGTGCTGGTGGCTGAGTGTGATTTTTTTTTCAATTTGCTTTTTTTTTCCTCTCTCTTTTTGAGTGCTTTTTGCTGCTGTAGTTTGTCCTGGG
The DNA here is from genome assembly GCA_024679065.1 of Sphyrna mokarran. Lineage (NCBI taxonomy): Eukaryota > Metazoa > Chordata > Chondrichthyes > Carcharhiniformes > Carcharhinidae > Sphyrna > Sphyrna mokarran. The sequence continues at coordinate 33,752,637 of JAGIQG010000010.1, read as the reverse complement.
GCTAGTGGGAAGGGCACCGGGGAGCAGAAAAAGAAAGTGGCAGTAGACAGCAGGCAGCGTCGGGAGTGGGCAGAGGAGTGAGTAGGGCAGCAGAGTGAGATATAAGGGCTTTGGCTCATGGGGCTTGGGCGAGAGCAGGCTTAGGCACAGTGTGCTACTGGTTTTCCACTGCAATTCACACCTCCAAAGGTGTCCATGACAATGGCAGGGATTACCCCTGTGTACGGTGTCACATGTGGGAGTTCCTGGAGGCGAGACCTCTCCCGAAAGTCCACGTATGCGTCAAGTGTTTGGAGCTGCAGCGTCTGAGGGCTCGGGTCAAGCAACTGAAGCGCCAGTTGGAAGATGCATTTTTAGTCAGGGAGAACGAGGCAATCATGGAAGGGAGGCAGAGTAGGGTGGCAGACCCGGAGCCTAAGGGGGGGAAACCTGACCCTTCCAGATGGATTACTGTCAGGAAGGGGAAAAAGGAGAGGGGAGACAGTCCAAAGACTTCCCCAGTGGCAGCTCCCCAAAATATCGAGGGCGGAGAGTTAAAAAAGACAAGGCATGAGGACCAGAGTACCTCAAAGGGGAGGAAAGGGGCTAAAAGGGAGATAGTGGTGGGGGATGGGAGGGTTAAAGGAATGGATAGACGCTTCTGTGGTCCAAGGCGGGACTCCAGGATGGTAGTTTACCTCCCTGGAGCAGGGGTGCAAGATGTGTCGGACAGGGTAGAGGGCATTTTGAAGGGTGAGGGGGCCCAGGCAGATGTGATTATTCACATAGGAGAGAAGGATGTAGGAAGGAAGAGCAGGGAGGATATAAGAAGGCAGTTCAGGGAGTTGGGGGGTAGGCTGAAGAGCAGGGCCTCCAGTGTGGTGATCTCAGGTCTGCTTCCAGGTGCGGGTAACATTGGAGCCAGGAGAAATGAGATCCTACAGCTGAATGCGTGGCTGAAGGACTGGTGTAGGGCAGAGAGTTTCATATTTGTGGATAACTGGGAATTCTTTGTGAAAGAAGGGCACCTGTATAGAAAGGATGGGGAACACTTGAATGGGAAGGGTGTGAATATCTTAGCTGGGAGGTTAGCTGGAGTGTTTCGGCAGGATTTAAACTAATATGGAGGGGGGGAGGGGCTGAGACCGATAGCTCAGTAGAGAACAAGATGGGAGATAGGGTAAGTTTGGATGAAAAGAGGAGGTTCCGAGTGGTCTTGGAGGTCTGGAGTGTGTCTGCTTCAATGCGAGGAGTGTAACAGGAAAAACGGATGAACTTAGGGCCTTAATGTTTGCGAGGAACTTGGATGTGGTTGTGGTGATGGAGATGTCATTAAAGGAAGGGGAGCAGTGGCAACTGAACATTCCTGGGTATAAGTGTTTCAGGCATGACAGAGGAAAGTCCAGAAGAAGTGGGGGAGTGGCGTTGTTAGTTAAGGAGAGCATCACGGCGGTGCAGAGGGAGGACCATTCAGAGGAGTTAGGAATGGAGTGGCTGTGGGTGGAGTAGAGGAATAGAAAGGGGGCAATTACTATGCTAGGCGTGTATTATAGGCCACCCAACAGCCCACAGGCGTTGAAGAAGGCATATGTAAAGACATTTTGGATAGGTGCAGGAAGAACAGAGTCGTTATAGTGGGAGATTTTAATCTCCCTAGGGTGGATTGGAAAGTACCTAGACCTGGGGGTTTGGATGGGCAGGAATTTGTAAAATGTGTACTGGAAGGATCGTTGGAACAGTATGTGGCTAGCCCGACTAGAGAAGGGGCTATATTGGATTTAGTTCTGAGTAATGAGCCAGGGCAGGTGGTTGATATTGTAGTAGGGGAACATGTGGCTAACAGTGACCACAATTCTGTCTACTTTAGGATTCAGATGGAAAAGGATGCTTGTTGCCCTAGGGGCAGGATGCTGAATTGGGGGAAGGCTAACTACGGTCGGATTAGGCAGGAACTTAGGGAAACTGATTGGGAACGGTTGTTTGAGGGTAAGTCCACGCTAGGCATGTGGGACTCTTTCAAGGGAATACTGAAAATGTTGCAAGATAAGTACGTGCCAGCCAAGAGGAAAGATGGGAAAGGTAGGATTAGAGAGCCGTGGATTACTAGGGATATTGAGGACTTGGTTAGGAAGAAAAGAGAAGCGTATGATAGGTCGAAGCAGCTGGGAACCGAGACAGCATTGAAGGAATATAGAGGGAGTAGGAGGGAGCTCAAACAGGGAGTTAGAAGGGCAAAAAGGGGGCATGAAATGATTTTGGCAGATAGGATTAAGGAAAACCCAAAGGCTTTTTATTCCTATGTTAGGAATAAAAGGGTGGTTAGAGGAAAAATCGGACCTCTTAGGGACAGAGGAGGGGAACTGTGCTTAGAGCCCGAGGGAATGGCAGAGATCCTGAATGAATACTTTGCGTTGGTATTCACGAAGGAGAGGGGCTTGTTGACAGCTCCTGTCTCTGAGGGAGCTGTGGACCAGTTGAGGGAAATATCCATACCGAGGGAGGAAGTGTTAGAGTTTCTAGGTAGCATTAAAACTGATAAATCTCCTGGGCCTGATGGCATTTATCCCAGACTGCTTAGGGAGGTGCGAGGTGAAATTGCTGGGCCTCTGACGCAAATCTTTGTCTCTTCTTTGGACACAGGTGAGGTCCCAGAGGACTGGAGAATAGCTAATGTTGTACCGTTGTTTAAAAAGGGTAGTAGGGATAACACTGGAAATTATAGGCCGGTGAGTTTGACGTCAGTGGTAGGGAAGCTGTTGGAGGGGATTCTTAGAGATAGGATGTATAGGCACTTAGAGCGTTGCGATCTGATTAGGGATACGCAGCATGGATTTGTTAAGGGGAGGTCGTGCCTTACAAATCTGGTAGAATTTTTTGAGGAGGTGATGAAATCAGTGGACAAAGGGCGAGCCGTTGATGTTGTCTATTTGGATTTTAGTAAGGCGTTTGACAAAGTCCCTCATGGGAGGTTAGTCGAGAAGGTCAAGGCAAATGGGATACAAGGACAGGTAGCTAGATGGATAAGTAACTGGCTTGGTAATAGGAGACAGAGAGTAATAGTGGAAGGGTGTTTCTCCAGCTGGAGGTCGGTCACTAGTGGTGTGCCGCAGGGCTCGGTACTGGGACCTCTTCTGTTTGTAATATATATAAATAACTTGGAAGAGGGAGTAAGTGGAGTGATCAGCAAGTTTGCAGACGATACAAAGATGGCTGGACTTGCGGATAGTGAGGAGCATTGTCAGGCGATGCAGCAGGACATAGATAGGCTGGTAGCTTGGGCAGACAGATGGCAGATGGAATTCAATCCTGATAAATGTGAGGTGATGCATTTCGGGAGAAAGAATGTAGGGGGGAGGTATATGATAAAGGGTAGACCTATTAAGAGTATAGAAACGCAGAGGGACCTGGGGGTGCAGGTGAACAAGTCTCTGAAGGTGGCAGAGCAAGTGGAGAAGGTTGTGAAGAAAGCATATAGTATGTTAGCCTTTATAGGAAGGGGTATAGAGTACAAGAGCTGGCCTTTAATGTTGCAGTTGTATAAAATGCTGGTTAGACCTCATTTGGAATACTGCGTCTAGTTCTGGTCGCCTTACTACCGGAAGGACGTGGAGACTCTGGAGAGAGTGCAGAGGAGGTTTACCAGGATGCTGCCTGGTATGGAAGGTCTGAGTTACGAGGAGAGATTAGGCAAATTGGGACTGTTTTCCTTAGAAAGACGTAGACTTAGAGGAGATCTGATAGAGGTGTACAAGATTATGAGGGGTATAGATAGAGTAAACAGGGTTAAGCTTTTTCCTAGGATGGACTCAAATAGCACGAGGGGTCATGGGCTTAGGTGAGGGGGGTAAGGTATAATTTGGATGCTAGAGGGAGTTTTTTCACACAGAGGGTGGTGGGGGTATGGAATGCGCTGCCAAGTAAAGTGGTGGAGGCAGGTACTCTGGAGTTATTTAAGAAATACTTAGATGGGCACATGAACAGAATGGGAATGGAGGGGTAAGAAAACTGATTTAAAATAGGGATCATGAGCCTTGGGAGTCCCTGGGAAGTGTGTAAATAGATGATGATATTGATGTACTTGTTTTTATCCTACAGGTGCTTTGGTCCACCTTAGAACATAGAACATAGAACAATACAGCACAGAACAGGCCCTTCGGCCTTCGATGTTGTGCCGACCAAAATAAAAAGCAATGCCCCTCCTAACTAAACCATTCCCTTCTCATCCATATACTTATCAACTAACCTCTTAAACGCCACCAAACTTGGCGCATCTACAACAGCTGCAGGCAGGGCCTTCCACTCCCTAATCACTCTTTGAGTAAAGAACCTACCTCTGATATCCGTCCTATAACTCATGCCCCTTAATTTAAAGTTGTGTCCCCTCGTGCTAGCTTTTTCCATCCTAGGAAAAAGGCTATCACTGTCCACCCTATCCAATCCTCTAATTATCTTATATGTTTCAATAAGATCCCCCCTTAGCCGCCTCCTTTCTAACGAAAACAACCTCAAATCCTTCAACCTCTCTTCATAGACCTGCCCTCCATACCAGGCAACATCCTAGTAAACCTCCTCTGTACCCTCTCCAATGCCTCCACATCTTTCTTATAATGTGGCGACCAGAACTTCACACAATACTCCAAGTGCGGCCGCACTAGAGTTTTGTACAGTTGCAACATGATGCTGCGGCTCCTAAATTCAATCCCCCTACCAATAAAAGCTAAGACTCCATATGCCTTCTTAACAACTTTATCCACTTGACTGCCTACTTTCAGGGATCTCTTGACACATACACCCAGATCCTTCTGTTCCTCAACACTATTAAGAGCCCTACCATTAGCCCTATACTCTACACATTTATTGTTCCTGCCAAAGTGCATTACCTCACACTTTTCCACATTTAACTCCATTTGCCACCTCTCGGCCCAGCTCTGCAACTTGTCTAAGTCCCTCTGCAAACTATAACACCCCTCTTCACTATCTACCACTCCACCGACTTTAGTGTCATCTGCAAATTTACTGATCCATCCCTCAATACCCTCATCCAGATCATTTATAAAAATTACAAACAGCAGGGGCCCAAAACAGACCCCTGAGGCACACCACTTGTCACCGAACTCCACGATGAATATCTCCCATCAACCACCACCCTCTGTCTCCTATCTGCCAGCCAATTCCTAACCCAATTAGCTAAATCACCCTCTATCCCATACATCTGCATTTTCTGCAGAAGTCTTCCATGGGCCACCTTATCAAACGCCTTACTAAAGTCCATATATACCACATCAACCGCCTAACCCCCATCCACCTCTTTGGTCACTTTTTCAAAAAACTCAATGAGGTTAGTAAGGCACGACCTACCCTTCACAAAACCATGCTGACTATCCCCAATCATTCATTTCTCTCTAAATAACTATAAATCCTATCCCTAATAATTCTCTCCAATACTTTGCCCACAACAGAAGTAAGACTCACTGGCCTATTATTCCCTGGAAGGTCTCTCTTCCCCTTCTTGAACAATGGGACCACATTCGCTATCCTCCAGTCCTCCGGAACCACACCCGTAACCAACGACGACCTGAAGATCAGAGCCAGAGGCTCTGCAATCTCCTCTCTTGCCTCCCCGAGAATCCTAGGGTAAATCCCGTCCGGCCCAGGGGACTTATCCAACTTCAAACCCTCGAGAATTTCTAACACATCCTCCCTATCTAATACAATACTCCCCAATTTGCAACCCTGTACCTCAGTGCTCTCCACAGCTACATTTCCAGCACTCTGCGTGAATACCGAAGAGAAATATTTATTCAGTGCCTCACCAATCTCTTCAGGCTCCACGCACAACTTCCCACTGCTGTCTATGACTGTCCCTAATCTTGCCCTAACCAATCTTCTATTCTTAACATATCTAAAGAAAGCTTTAGGATTCTCCTTAATCCTATCAGCCAAAGTCTTCTCGTGTCCCCTCTGAGCTCTCCTCAATTCACTCTTTAGCTCCCTCCTGGCTAATCTATAGCTATCCATTGCACTAACCGAGCCTTCAAGCCTCATCCTGACATAAGCCTCCTTTTTTCTTTTAACCAGCGAATCAACTTTTTTCGTACACCAAGGTTCCCTTACTCGACCATTTCCTCCTTGCCTGACAGGGACATACTTATCAAGGACTCGCAGCAGCTGCTCCTTGAATAAGCTCCACATTCCAGATGTTCCCATTCCCTGTAGTTTCCTAGTCCAATCTATGCACCCTAATTCTCTCCTGATGGCCTCATAATTACCCTTCCCCCAGCTATAACTACAGCCCCCATCTTCATGCCTATCCCTGTCCATCACTAAGGTGAACGTAACCGAATTGTGGTCACTATCACCAAAATGTTCACTAACTTCCAAGCCTAACACCTGGTCTGGCTCATTGCCCAGCACCAAATCCAATGTAGCCTCACCTCTAGTTGGCCTATCTATGCCCCTTGTCTAACAAGGGGCATACACGTGATGGGTCATGAGAGGGCTGCTCTTGGATCTTTTTCGAGAGTATCCTACTGCTTCACGTTGTTGGTGTATGCTTGACCTGGACCATCTGATGGGCAACACGACAGCTCAGTGACTATCGCTGTGCTGTGCAGATACATGGATTTGGGCCTGTGTCTGTGGGAGTTTGCGCATTCTCCCTGTGCTTGCGTGGGTTTTCTCCGGGTGCTCCGGTTTCCTCCCACATCTCAAAGATGTGCTCTTAGGCTAATTGGCAAAACAAATTCTCCCTAAATTGTCTCAAATTTGGTTTTTAATCCATAGATCTATAAACATGGAGAGGGATCACGTGTACAGGTGGGAACATCGGGGTGGCGATGCGGGCTCGTTGGGCCGAAGGGCCTTTTTCCCGTGCTGTTTTGTTCTTTGTTCTTTGTTCTTAATTGGGTACACAGCTGCTTCTGGAGCACAAATTTTCAGCAGTAAAGCTGGGATTTTGTGATGATCTGTACCACCATTGCCGTGTCCAGTGCAATCAACTCTTTATTAATACTAGGACAGTAGCGGAGTGCTACGTGTTACTGGACTAGTAATCTACACGCCAAGTCTAAAACCTCTGAAAGTTGAGTTTAAATTCTTCCATGGCAGCTGGAGTATTTAAATTCAATTCATTAATAAATCTGGAACAAAATTTTAGTCTCATCAATAATACTTAAACTATTGGATTGTTATAAAAATCCATTTGGGGATGGGGGGCTCAGGAGGAAACCAATATAAATCATTTACTTAATCCTTTCTAATTGAAGCTGGTTAATAATGCTTTTAGCAATTGATTTTTAGCACTGACCTACTAGATTTAACCATCACTGAGGATGGGGACATTCATGGACATTCATGGAAATTTCCTAGTAGTTTACTGCTCTTGACAGCTAGATGTAGCAAGACTGCAAAGTCTTGATCTGACCCAGTAATTGTGGGATCGCTTAGCGTGCAGTTTCCACTGTGTAACATGGATATAGCTTCATTAATTAGCTTTTCAGTTTTAGATATGCTTGCTGCTGTTCCTGCATGCTGTTTTCAACTTGTCATTGAAATAGCATGGTCCCTTGGTTTGATGATGATGTTATCATGAGTGATATGCCTGCTCCATATTTTCCAAGTCTGTCCAATTTAACACTTTATTGAAGAGTGTCCTCAGTGCAAAGACTAGCTTTTGGCTAGGATTTCACACCCCCACCTTCCCCTGCCCACAACAGCACCACCACACACACACACACACACACACACACACACACACACACACACACACAACCAGCAGGCTTTCTGGTAGTGGAGGCAGCTTGCCATTGGCCAACAGTAGATCATCTGTTCCTGTTAAAGTCATGGTCATTTGCATTCCTCACTGATTGTGTTGCCTTCACGGGATGGTTGCATTGGGCAAGTCTGGAAGATCCCATAGGTGGGAAATGCTGGAAAATCCAAGCCCTTGTCTTTACAAGAATGGAGAGCTAGTCACTCACAAACACTCTTTTGGACTGATGCACCGGTGAGCATAAATCAGGTAGATTATTTCCTCCTGTTGGTTCTCTCGCCACCTGCTACATCATTGCATCAAGTTTGATTATGATGCACAACAAGTCCAATAGCCATCGCCGGCTAAGTCCAAAGATGACTGTTGGTACCAGTAAAAGTTTACAGCTTTGGGAAGATAGAGGGAGAATGGGAGAATATTACAACACATTAGTTTAGCTTGTCAAGTCTGATCTGCTATTCCGAGATAAACTATTTAGTCAAGTCATGATCTCCTGTTTGCTTATTTCACATTCTTATTTAATCAAAGAAGAAATGAAAAAGAGACAATAATAAACAAAAATTGAATGTCATGATTTTCTGGATTAAAAATTCTGTGGATTTACTTCCTCTGTAATAGTAAGCAGATGAATGCCAGGGGAATAAATGAAGCTTTCATCACAAATATAACAAACAGTGTATTCTTAGCAATGCAGATGGTAAACAGAATTTACAATTTCACAGAATGCTAAGGTTCTAAGATTAAAGCTGCACAGCCATAATGCCACATTTTTATATGCACAACTGAAAAATAACTTTACTAATCTGGAGTCACATCTAGATTAGATTCTAAAATGTGTGTGGAAGCCCAGGGGAAGACTGTCTCAGAGGGTTCATGTTACTGCTTAGCAAAAATGGATTTTCCTGCCCATATAAGCAGCAAATACTGGCCAACCATGGAAATCAGTACAAGTACCAATGTACAGATCATTATTCTGGTGGCAAGAAGTTGATTTATAGGAATGCAGCATAATGCACAGATTATTGAGAAGAGGGACGAAGTAAATTGCTAAAATAATTAAGGGAGCTAATTCTTCATTCAGAATTAAGCAGAGTTTTAACAAGTAAGATGGCACTTGAAGGCAGGTATAAACTAAGCTAAAGTTAGCAAATAAAGTTCTTGTTAACTTTAATGATTTGATTTATACAATAGACTCCTATTTAGCTCTGCTATTTCTGCTTTAATTGAACATTTCAAAAAGAATATATACAGACAAAAGGTCAGGAACTCCATTACCATACATTAACATCTCATTAATGGGCTTTCCTGCTCTATTACCACCCCCACGTTAGGATTTTCACCACTGCTGAAATGGCATCACATTGACAGGGTTTACACAGATCCAGACAAATGAGGGCTTGAGTGCACAAACAAGTACAACCCCAGAAAGGAGTGGGTCATGACTAGGGGCATTACCCCTTTGTACTGTGCCAGCACCACCCTCTGGGGGGTCTGTGCCAGTGGCACTGCCAGTCAGGGGGAGTCTTCCACTGCAGAGGTCCCAAGAGGGGCGATTCCCTGGGTGGGGAGTTCCTCCATATCTATTGGAGCAGTTTCAATGGGCGTTGGGGGTGGAGGGGAGGGTTCTCGAAGTCCATAGAGGAAGGAGTCTATGGGACCTTTCGCTAGTGGATAGGATTCCCCATCTCCTTGGAGAGAGGGACTGGGTAAGGGGGATGGGGGCGACATGTGAGTGTGGTGGGGTTCTCTGTGCCACTTTGGGGGATCCTTTTTTTTTATTGGATAGGTACATGAATGTTTAAGGCCGAGTATGCTGACAGGGTGGGCTTATTCAGAGAAACATGATGTCTGGGAACAATCTCCAAGTTTTTTTTAACTGAAGCTAAAAAGGTAGGAAAAGTCAACACATTGCTTTTCCTGCCTGAGTTGATGCTTAGTTAAAAATGATAAAATGACACCTCATGTTTAAATATTAATGGACAACTATTTCTTTTATAGATAGGACATGGAGATGAAATTGTTGATATGCAGCATTGTATATCGTGTAGAATAAAATTGCAAAGTGCTATAAATTATTTAGATGAAAGGGAAGGCTGCAGCAAATGGGCTTCAATATAAAGAAATGTAAAGTTATTCATTTTGGAATAAAGTTATTCATTTATTCACGCAGAGTGCTGGAAATGTAGCTATGGAGAACACTGAGGTACAGGGTTGCAAATTGGGAAGTATTGTAGTAGATAGGGAGGATGTGCTAGAAATTCTCGAGGTTTGAAGTTGGATAAGTCCCCTGGGCCGGACGGGATTTACCCTAGGATTCTCTGGGAGGCAAGAGAGGAGATTGCAGAGCCTCTGGCGCTGATCTTCAGGTCCTCGTTGGTTACGGGTGTGGTTCCGGAGGACTGGAGGATAGCGAATGTGGTCCCATTGTTTAAGAAGGGGAAGAGAGACCTTCCAAGGAATTATAGGCCAGTGAGTCTTACTTCTGTTGTGGGCAAAGTATTGGAGAGAATTATTAGGGATCGGATTTATAGTTATTTAGAGAGAAATGAATTGATTGGGGATAGTCAGCATGGTTTTGTGAAGGGTAGGTCATGCTTACTAACCTCATTGAGTTTTTTGAAAAAGTGACTAAAGAGGTGGATGGGGGTAAGGCGGTTGATGTGGTATATATGGACTTTAGTAAGGCGTTTGATAAGGTGGCCCATGGTAGACTTCTACAGAAAATGAAGATGTGTGGAATAGAGGGTGATTTAGCTAATTGGATTAGGAATTGGCTGGCAGATAGAAGACAGAGGGTGGTGGTTGATGGGAGATATTCATCGTGAGTTCGGTGACGAGTGGTGTGCCTCAGGGGTCTGTTTTGGGGCCCCTGCTGTTTGTAATTTTTATAAATGATCTGGATGAGGGTATTGAGGGATGGATCAGTAAATTTGCAGATGACACTAAAGTAGGTGGAGTGGTAGATAGTGAAGAGGGGTGTTATAGTTTACAGAGTGACTTGGACAAGTTGCAGAGCTGGGCCGAGAGGTTGCAAATGGAGTTTAATGTGGAAAAGTGTGAGGTAATGCACTTTGGCAGGAACAATAAATGTGTAGAGTATAGGGCTAATGGTAGGGCTCTTAATATTGTTGAGGAACAGAAGGATCTTGGTGTATGTGTCAATAGATCCCTGAAAGTAGGCAGTCAAGTGGATAAGTTGTTAAGAAGGCATATGGAGTCTTAGCTTTTATTGGTAGGGGGATTGAATTTAGGAGCCGCAGCATCATGTTGCAACTGTACAAAACTCTAGTGCGGCCGCACTTGGCGTATTGTGTGCAGTTCTGGTCGCCACATTATAAGAAAGATGTGGAGGCATTGGAGAGGGTACAGAGGAGGTTTACTAGGATTTTGCCTGGTATGGAGGGCAGGTCCTATGAAGAGAGGTTGAAGGATTTGAGGTTGTTTTCGTTAGAAAGGAGGGGGCTAAGAGGGGATCTTATTGAAGCATATAAGATGATTAGAGGTTTAGATAGGGTGGACAGTGATAGCCTTTTTCCTAGGATGGAGAAGCTAGCACGAGGGGACACAGCTTTAAATTAAGGGGTATGAGTTATAGGACGGATATCAGAGGTAGGTTCTTTACTCAAAGAGTGATTAGGGAGTGGAATGCCCTGCCTGCAGCTGTTGTAGATGCGCCAAGTTTGGTGGCGTTTAGAGGTTAATTGATAAGTATATGGAAGAGAAGGGAATGGTTTAGTTTGGAGGGGCATTGCTTTTTATTTTGGTCGGCACAACATCGAAGGCCGAAAGGCCTGTTCTGTGCTGTAATATTCTATGTTCTATGTTCTATGTTCTATGACCAAAAGGGAAGAAAATTATCTAAATGATGAAAAAAATCAGAAACTGTGGAAGTCAGTGTACGTAAATCATTAGAATGCTATGGGCAGATATGGGAAAAAAACTCACATTTATATAGTTTCAGCAATCCTCCCAGAATTTGGCAAAATGACAAGGTTTGACTGAAAAAAAAAGAACCGGTTTTCTCTTCAGATCTTCTAAAATGTTGTCAATAAAAGATAGGTGTATCTCATGTTGAAGGGCAGGTCCTAAAAATGTCAGCAAGGCTATGCTGCAATGAGATTTGGGTGCCCGTTTTAAAACATGCCCTTATCAATGCAGAAAAAAAACCTTAGGTCTCAGAAACACACACCCCTTCCCCCTCCCATGTGATCAAAGCTGACACCTTCCTCCAAAGTTCCCCTGTAATATGAACTAGCATTTCTCCCTACCTCCCAAACAGTCAATGCCAGCACCTATCTTCTTTCCCCCACAACTTCGCCACATCAGATCCCTTCCCAACACCCCCTGAAACAGAGTTTTCCAGCATGGCCAGCTCCTACATATGTTCCCCTTCTACCACAAATAACAGAATCCTTTCCACATGAGGTTCCCATTAGGGTCCAACCTGCACTGCCTCCTGTCACAGGTTGGTACTATGCCAAGGGCAGGACTTGTCTCTCAGCATCAGGGCAGTTCCAGGCCACTGTCTGGCCATGTTCCTCTCCCCTGTAGGACCATACTCACTTTTATGGACCTCAAAGGATCCCCACCACAGATTCACATTTGGGTGAACCTGTTGTAAACTGCGTTGACATGAGGTTACATCGGAGAGGTTTGAAAATGTACTTGGGGGCACTACATAGGAAGACTGAGTATATTTAATGTACCTGATTACATGAACCTGATTATGTCACCAATGAAGGGTGTTGGAAGCTGGTGATCACAACCTTGCTGGCAAGAATTACAATTTCTGGGTTTTGCACCCTGCCACCAATCCTATATAAGATCTTGAGCCCCTGCCATCAATTCTATGTAAGAAGTCTCACAACACCAGGTTAAAGCTCAGCAGACTTATTTCTAGAAAACACCACTAGCTTTCAGAACTGGCTGTTCTTCCATCAGGTGGGTGGATCACAAACAGGGCATATAAAGGTACAAACTCATGAATAATAATTGGGATGTAATTTACATGAATAAGGATTGGAATCATTATTATGTAAATTGAGCTTGTGTCTTATGCTGTGTTCGTGATCAGAACTCCCAGCCACCTGACGAAGGAACAGCCAGTTCCGAAAGCTAGTGGCATTTGCTACAAATAAACCTGTTGGACTTTAACCTGATGTTGTGAAACTTCTTACTATATTTACCCCAGTTCAATGCCGGCATTTCCACATCATGGCCAATCCTATGCACAGCAACAGCGGGCTCAAGATCCCACCTTCCAAATATTTCAAAGCACATTACAGCTAATAAGATACTGTTTAAATGTATAAATAATCACAAGAGTTCACAGAATGCTGACCTTTGTATCTCAAATTCTAAGTGAGTAAGTGAATAGCAGTCATGCCTCAGGTACGCAATGACCTTGTTAGACAACATCTGGAATCTGGAACAGTTCTCAGCATCACACTTTAAGAAGGATGCAGTGGTCTCAGAGGAAGGGCACTGTTGAATTATAAGAATAATACCTGTTCTCCAAGGGTTAAATATGAGGAGAGATTGCATACACTACAACAAAAGCAATTTAAGTTTATATAATTCCTTCAATATAATAAGCCAAGGTCCATAATAAGGCAAAATTAGACATTAAATCGCATCAGGGGATATTAAGACAAATAGCCAAAAATTTTGGCAAAGAGTTGGGTTTAAGGATTTTTAATTGCAGTGTTTACAAAGCACTTTTGAGATGCATTCCACCGTGAAGAGAAAGAAAAACAAACACATTTCCTGGCTAGTGGGTAAGTGATCCAACTTGTCAATTCTTCCAGCGGAGGAGGCAGAGAGGCGAACAATTCTTGTGGGGAGAGTTGGAAGGTAAGAGGAGGCTGTGGAAAGACCTGGAAAAGTTTTTGTACTTTTTTCTTTAAAAGGTACTTACCTTTGAGATTTCAACCTCATTCTTTCAGTGGAGCAGGCAGAGAAGGGAACAATTCTTGCGAGGAGAGCTGGAAGATAAGAGTGTTTGATTTTTAACTTTTTTCTGAGTTTTTTTCCAGAGCAGCAGGAAACCGGAAGTAGGCCATGAAGAGACCTGGGAAAGTTTTTGTTTTGCCCAATAAATGTGAACGGTGAGGAAACACACAACACTACACAAGTAGTGTTTCCCATCCTCCTTCCTCTAACCTAAAAAAAAGGCTTGGTGTGAGAGCAGGTAAACTTTTCTTCTTTTCTCTTTTGTTTCTTAGTAAGGGAAGTTAGCAGGGATGGCAGAGCAGGCAGT